>CAUYPK010021051.1:0-17553 GCA_963574355.1 Loris lydekkerianus | reverse complement strand
CATCACTTTCAGGGATTCCAATAAGGTGGATATTAGTCTTCTTTGAATTGTCGCAGAGCTCTCTGAGAGAATGATCCATTTTTTCTCTCCATTTCTCTTCCTCTTTGAGAGTTTGGGAGCATTCAAAGGCTTTGTCTTCAAAGTCAGAAATCCTTTCTCCTGCTTGCTCCACTCTGTTACTGAGGGATTCTACTGTATTTTTCAGATCTTTGAGGGCTGCAAATTTTTACTTCAGTGCATCAAAATCTTTGGTGGTTTTGTCTTTAAATTCATTAAATTCTTGAGACAACTTTGAGTTTCTCCTCGAATTTCTAATTCTGACTTTTGAATTGCTCCTCGATTTTCTAATTCCAAATTTTCCTCCATTCTACTAATCTTGTTTGCAATCCAAATTCTGAATTCAATTTCTGACATCTCGGCCAGCTGTTCATGAATGGGATCTTCAGTTACATCTGCCATATCTTTCCTTGGGGGAGGGGGTTGATCTATTCTTGTTATTCATGTTACCAGAGTTTTTCTGCTGATTCCACTCCATGATTATTTTACATCTTTTGACTTTTCCCCTGGAGCTTTGTTGAGGACCCGTATAGTGCTATGACCTGAGAAACTGTGGACCTGTTTGGTATCTTGGGGCTAAGTGGCTCTGTCTTATTTTCAGCTGGTCTCCGTCTGACCCTAGTGAAACAGTTACTCTGGGTTGAAGTCTCAGATGTGGAGAAATATCAGCAATTAAGTCCCCTCTCCCCCCACAGGTAACAATTAGAAATGGAAAATTAAACCTTCCTACAACCACACACCCAGGGCACCACTTAGATAGTCCTTGGGTGATTGGCTCCGTTCAAAAGGTCCAAATCAATTGTCTCAGTCAGCACCTGTCTCAGGTGGGTAAAAGGTCTCTGGGAACTAGATCGCAGGGGTCTACTGACAACTCAAATATGACTTGCTCCAGTGCTCTGTGAAGTCAGGAGGACCCACCCAGCAAATAGATTAGTCTGGGAAGGTTATTGCCTCCTTCCCCACCTTGCACCTCTGTCACACCCAGTCACTGATAACCCTGCAGGGCTGTGACCCAGTTGCCTCCAATGAGCAGATACTCCAAGGGTTTGCACCTGCCTGAATCAAAAAAAAAATCTATGTCTGCTCAGCCATTCCACTGTGCTCTGTCTCTATACAGCAGGGGGAGGGGAGGCCTGACAACCTCGGGTGCTTGATGGAGGCTAGGGGGTGTTCACTCAGTTCCAGCCCTGCCCCCGATTGATGTTACTGACAGAACAGAAAAACTTTGCGAGAATTTGTTTCTGTCCCTGCTAAATTCCCTTGCAGAAGAGAAGCTGTTTTGAGTTCCCAGAACCTGTGCCTTAGGTCCTGTCTTTGCTCCCACAGGTTTGTATTCGCAGCATGGTTAGCTGTCAGTTATAGCTTCCTGCTTTCCTTTGTCTATAGGCTGATGATCCCCTGAGGGCCAGGTGTATGTTAGGCTTAGTAAAGTGGTAATCTGGGTCAGCCCCACCCTTGGAGTCTGCAGCACTGCGTGTGCATTTTCTAGTCCCCATGCTCCACCCAGGCCAGTACCGCCTCAGGCAAACCCTTTACTCATGGGGCCTTCATTTCCTTCCTAGATCTGTTCTGCTGTGGTTGCCACCTGAGAAGATGCTCAGCCTCCTCTGTTTGCCCAGAGAGACTGGAGTGTGACTTTGGAATATCTGGGAGTGAGTTCTATTGTTGCCAAAAACAGTTGCTGCTCTGCGCCTCAGGGCACCGCCGCTCCAGCATGGTTCCCTCTCAGTTGACCATCCTCTCCTCACTCCTGTGCTACAGAATCAGCACTGACCAGCTGCAGTCAAGGCCCTGTCCACACCCCTTCAGAAATCACCCAAGAATCTGGACTCCTGGGAGAGAAGCCTACAGACCTCCAGAGTGAGAGTGCAGGGGAGTGCTAGGAGTTCAGAATTGCAGGTAGAAAATATATACAGTTTTATGCAGTTTTATGCCTGGCAGGAGAACGCCATGGCATCGTAATAGGGGAGGTAGGTCCAGTTTTTTGAGAGTCTCTCCCGTGGAGTGTAGTGGGAGGACCTTTGAACTCTACTCATTTGTTTGTGGGGCACTCTGAGCCATTCTCATCTGGGAGGGGACTTCCTCTTGGTGATTGATTTTGTACTTTTTGTTTGTATGTATCCTTGGGGTCACAGCTTGCCTCAGCGGGGTTGATGTGCATTCTTTAACCTTCTCTTCTGGTGCAGCTCTTATCCACCAGTTTACCTGCTAAATTTCTGTCCTTTAATTCTCCTTCTGGATGGGAGCCTCTGTGGAAAGCTGGCTTCAGTCAGCCATCTTGTCTCTGCCCCCCAAATCAAACTAAGTTGCCCTGAGTAACAGCAGAGGGTGGAGCACAGGGTGGGCGCAGATGGTGTCCCAGCAGGTTGCTTTCTTTCCCTCTGATTATGCCACCAGCCACACCCTCTCTATCAAGGAATTGGAGGTCTGTGTGCCCACTCCAGTGAAACACTGTTTACATCAAGGAGCTCAGGCTGTGATCTTCATTGTGCCTTGTAAATCATCCTGGAGTGGTCTGTCACCCCAGCTATTTTTTGTTGCAGTTGTCATTGTTTTTCAGGCCCAGGCTGGGTTCAACCCCTCAAGTCTCGGTGTATGTGGTTGGTGCTGTAACCACTGTGCTATGGGTGCCAAGCCTCCACCCATCCATCTATACCCATCTATTCACTTATTCCATGAATAGGAGCTTCTTGCATGTGTAAAACACCAGGCGAGGCACAGGGAATCCAGGAACAGACCAGTCAGGCATGGGGGAGGTAGACATTAAGTAACTGTAGTTATTCATAGACTAGGATGATGAATTCTCAGAATTCAAGGTACTCTGAGAGTATGTAATGGGAGACACCTCTTAGCTAAGAGGCCAGAAAGGGCTTCCTCAACACACAGGGGGTGGCTGTGGTCAGCTCATTCTGACTGTTACCCAGTTGGTTTTGATTTCTTACAGTCCTGTAGGTTTTCCTCTTAACTCTTTTCCTGATGGCATAAGCTTGCAAACTAAGCTATCCCTTCCCTAGGAAAAATCATTAAAATGTTCCTAGTATCAAATCCCCCAAACAATCTAATCTAAAGGATTGAATCCCAAAATGTAGAAGTCCCGTTACCACAGTGATGGATGGAGGTAAGATCTGAGGTTCCCTGCATAGCCCTGTCCAGGACAGCACCCCCACCTGGGGCTCTGGTGAGGGCTGTTGGATACCGTCTTTCCCTGTGCACTGAGCTTCTGACTGCAGCATTGTGCATATTTTGGTTTTTCATAGTAACAAATACTACATATAAGTCTTCTCCACTCCCACTGTCACTGACACACAGGGGGCCCTGCCCTTCATTTCCTCCTGGTGTATCACCTCTCTGTTTTATGCCCCTACTTGTTGAACTTGACCCGCATAAGCCACACAAGGAAAATAAATCTTGCTACTCTTTTCCTCAGGGGAACAGAGCCATTTTTCTATACACAAATACCTGCTTTCAGAGGCCTGATTGTGGTCAGACGGCCTAAGGCCAGGCTGGGCTCTGCCTCTGTTCTGGCTCTCAGTAGTAATTACACAGGAGAGGTAATTACACTGGTCTTCCGTCCTCTCTCCATGGCCGTACCTAGATATTCAAGGAAGAGCGCCTCTGGTTTTGTACTACATTGTAATTTCTTTAGAGGGACAGGGTTTTATGCGACTCCCAAACCGGCTACTTGTGCCGTGGCCACTCATTTCCTATTGTGCAGAATAGCAATTATGTAGCCAGAGGCTGGCCATGGGTGGGTTTGTCCTTCTCTGTGACATGTATTTTGTGAGGTAGAGGAGAGGGCCTCTGTTTCTGAAAGCAGTCTAAAAATAAACACACTAGCTCCTCCAAGGATGATCTGCATGTGAAGAAGGAGGGAGCTACTGTGGCTAACAGGTCTCACTGTGCTTTGGAGGGTCAGTCAGCACCTGGAGAGATGGGTAAAGGCAAAGAACCCTCCCTCAGCACCCAGGCCTGGTCGCGGGAAGGCCAAAATTTGTCCAAGGTGAGGTGAGCTCAGGGTCTGACACCTACAGGTGGATGCCAAGACAAGTGGTGCCCTAACTATTTTTTTTTTTTTTTTTTTTGCAGTTTTTGGCTGGGGCCAGGTTTGAACCCACCACCTCTAGTATATAGGGCCTGTGTCCTACTCCTTTGAACCACAGGTGCCACCCTGCCCTGACTTTTTTTTAAAGAACAAAAAGAAATGATTACCAGCCTTGTGTCATGATAAGGCACTGGTTAGTGGGCATGAACCTATTTGCAGGACAATGAGCCCCCAAGTTCATGGCTGGGCCAGGTAGCTGTGCACAGTTCTTGCTGTCTTTGTAAGATACTGCATAAGCTGAGAGCAAGAGAGAGGTTCTTTTTGAGGCTGACAAATAAAAATTGTGTACATTTGAGATGCACAATGAGATGATCTGATGTATGTATATACTGTGACATAATTGCCACAGTGCAGCTAATTGACACATTTATTGCCTCACATAGTTGCCACTTACAGATGAGAACACCACAGATCTACTCTGAGCACATTCCAAGTACACAAAACAGTATTAACTATAGTCATGATGTTATCCAGAGATGTCTGGAACTTATAACTAAAAATATGTTTTCCTGGTAACCAAAATTATGTTCTCTGCTTCAGAGTCTAACTTTATTAGATTCTGATATACATATACATACAGTGGAATATTACTCACCCTTGAAAAGGAAGGAGTTTCTGCCTTTGGTGACAACATGGATGAACTTGGAGGACAGCATGCTAAGCAGAAAAATATAGACACAGAAAACAAATCCGGCAAGAGAGTTATTCTTGAGAATTGGAGCCAAAATGCAAATGCATCCTTGACATCCAACCCCCATGTACGGTGAAGGATTCTGCAGGGCACTTGAACACCCAGCATCCAGGGTCCAGCGACCAGGTCCAGGGCACCTGACCACCCAGTGTCCAGCAAGCTTGAGTATAGGGCTGTTTCTACAGCTCAGCCTCGGGTTTCTTGGAGTCCCTGGCACAATGCACATTCCCTTGTGGTTTGAAATCTGAGAGCTGGAGAGAGTTCTCTGCTTTTCATTTTGGTCCTGCTTACAGGATCTGGGCTTGTTTTGTTTTTGTGCTTGTTGTGTAGGGAGTGACCCAGAGTGGGAAACAATGTCCTCTGTAATTGTCAGGGTTTGTGCTTCTCTTGTGTCCATTGTATGAAACCTGGAGCTGAAGACCAATAATTGGAAGTAAAATGAGATTCGCAGGCCCTGCCCCTAGGGGACAGAGACAGACTGGTGTCCTTAGTATTGTCTCAAAGAAAGCCTACTTCTGTTATTTTTTTTCATACTAGAATTCAGCCCTAGGCAAAGATACATTTTAACCTCCAGGTCTCTGCCTTCTGCTTTCTCATTTCCCTCCTTGTCCTTTCCTTTGCCTTTCCCCCTTTACAACTTTAGAAAAGTTGTACATTCCCCAACTTTTCTAAAAATTCTAAAAATCTAAGGATTTGTGTTAAAAGCAACCACGATATTTCCTTCATTAACTTGGACTTCATCTCTGTGAGTAAAATGATTCTTTCAATAGATGCAGAAAAGATTTTTGACAATATCCAGCATCCTTTCATGATAAAAACACTCAAGAAAATAGGCTGGAATATCCCTTAAGCTGATAGAGGCTATCTACAGCAAACCCACCGCCAATATCATATTGAATGGAATAAAACTGAAAGCATTTCCACTCAAATCTGGAACCAGACAAGGATGCCCACTGTCTCCACTGCTATTTAACATAGTGTTGGAACTCCTAGCCTTTGCGATCAGGCAAGAGAAGGAAATCAAAGGAATCCAAATGGGGACAGAGGAGGTCAAACTCTCCCTTTTTGCAAATGACATGACATTATACCTGAAAAACCCCAGGGACTCAATTACAAAGCTCTTAGAAGTTATCAAAGAATATAGCAGCATCTCAGGATACAAAATCAATACCCGCAAATCACTAGCCTTCGTATATGCCAACAATTGTCAAGCCGAGAATAAAATCAAAGACTCTATTCCTCTTACAATAGCACCAAAGAAGATGAAATACCTGGGGATATATCTAATAAAATGGCCAATTATCATATCTCTAGTTGACAGAAGGCTAAGGAACAGCTCCAGCCCAGCCCACGCAGGCTTTATCTAGATGCTGCTTGTGCACGTATACCATTTTGCTTTGCTTTCCACACTTAATGTCCTCCCTGGGCCATGGTGACCAGCTCTGACCTACAGATTGTGGCTCTGTTGTGCTAAGGCTTTGTTTCCCTGCTGGTTTTAGGAGAAGGATGCTTAGCTCTGAGTGCTGGACAGTCTTTACCAGCAGACAGAGTTCCCGATGACATTGGGAGCACACATAGCTCTCTGGTCCAGGCTCTCCCACATGGCCAGCCTATGGGAGAGCCCAGGGAGGAAGTAGAAAAGTGAAGCTCAATCCAGAGAGTTGGGAGGGAAAACGTGACGATTCTCAAGGAGCTTCAAAGGTAAACTAGTGGAGAGGCAAAGCTTTGTGCTTGGGCATTTTAAACAGTTTTAACAGCAGTGAAGTTTCAACCACCAATAAATGGCCTAGGGCAGAGATCGTGACTTTTGAATTTCATGGATCAGTAATATTTTAAATGGAGAGTTAAACAACAAAACTTCTATTTATTATCGCTTTAATTCACAAGGAAAAGTACAGTTTAACCTCTTCTATGTATAAAATAAATAATCTCAGAATAATGGACAATCTTTAAACAAGGTAAATTTGTCTTATGAAAAATTAATTACATTTTCCATATTTATCTAGTTTTATTACGAACTTGGAGGAACTTCATTACTGAGAGCCACTGGTCTTATTCTACACTGAGCAAGGGTGTCAGATGGATGTCAGCTTCAGGGTCAGCTCCAGTTGATGGGCAGCTTCTGTCTGGAACACTGTGTTGAGTAGGGTTCTGAAGTGGAGTCCAGGCTCAGTTGTTAACTAGCAATATCTGACATTATGGTGATTTTGAAGTATGCCCACAAATCCTTTGCATTCCTTTTATGTAAATAGGGAGTATGACTCTCCTCTCCTGGAGAGCAAGGATGGCTTTAGAAACTCACTTCTGACTATATGACTTTTGAGCCCTCACACTTGGAACCCAGCCACCATTGTGTAAGGAAGCCCACAGCACACTAGGCTGCTGGCCACACATGCATGGTGTGTTCTGGCTCATAGCTCCAGCTGAGGTCCCGGACAACAGCCAGTACCCACCACCAGGTGCGAGCTGATTCCCCAGCTACTGTCAAGGTGCACCAGCTGGAAGTGGGTGAAGCAGAGGAATGCTGCTCTTGCTAAGCCCAGCCTATGTTGCTGATTCATCAGTGAAAACAAGTAGTGCCGTGGTCTCAGTCCACTAGTTTGGGGAAGCAGGATTTATGCAGCAGATGATAGGCAGAATAATCCCAGGATGGAAAAGTAGCAGCTAATATTTAGCATTCCTGTCTGTCCAAGAGCATTTGAAATTAAAAAATAAAACACTGTAAGTTGCTATTCTTTCACAAATCTACTCTTGTTTTCATTTAGAAATTTAAAATCTAAATGTCTTACCTAAGTTGATAAAAAAAAAAAAGGCCAAGATCATGTTGATTTCAATAGGTTACCTCAAATTCACTAATACTATCTGTTTAGTTCAACTTCTGCTACCCTCTGAAAAACAGTGCAGTGTCACCATGGTAACAATCCCTCTCCAAGGGAGGAAGATGGGGAGCAGCACACAGGAGTGGGCAGAGCTATGCTTGCTGGGAGGATGCTTTCTAACGATTTTTTTTTTCCAGGCCAAACATTTGCACCTGGTCTTCTTTTGGCAAGAACATTTCATCCCACCATGTATTTTCTCTCCTCCAGAAGCAAAATATTCCCCATAAATAGCAGAGAGATTAAAAATATTTCCTTTGTATCATTTAAGAAAAAAAATTCCCACATAACTGCTATGGGCAGAGCAATGGTCAGCCAGAACCCTGAGGTTTCCCTCTGCCCATGGCAGGCTCAGGACCCATCCCTTGGGAGTCCCTGTCCACCCCTCAGAGCACCATGCAGATGGTTGTTAGCACCAGGCCTACTTTGCTTTCTAAAGTGGTTGTACCAGAAGAACCCAGCCTGAGGTTGAGTCAGGTGTGAGAATTTCAGAATTCAGAAGAGAGGGGTCCAGCACCCATGGAAGGGCTCCCAGGCTAAAATTTCAGATATGCTGATGGCAAGTTCCAATGGTTGGCCCCTCTGTAATGAACATCCTCTCCCCAGTGACTCCTGTGGGTAAACACAAAAGCTATCATGCTGCAGCAGGTGACAGTTTGTATGTTTCCACATGTACTTAAATTAGTATCTGTGTTAGGGGCTGGGTGTGTCCTGATGACTAAGATCTTTGAATTCTCAACGTGTTCAGACACAAACTTGCCTAATTTTAGTGCAACTAGGGGAAACAGAGGAGTGGTGAGGTCAGCTTTCTGGAGAGTGAGTCCCCCATGCTTCTTCCAAGGGATGAGTTGGGTGAGCCAGGCAGAGGAGCAGGGAGGCCAGGGCCTGGCTGCGGTCCAGGGTGGTCACAGGGGCGGCAGCCTGCTGTGGCCTACGTGGCAGGTCACTAGGCCCAGCAAAGGGATCTCTATGGCATGGGCAGCCCCAGTGACCACCTGCTGGGAAGGAAGGGTACGGAGGCTCCTTCAAGGAGCCCAGAATTGCTCACTACAGACAGGGTAAAGTTGCCAGGCAGGGAACAGGGGCTCTCTGAGGCTTGGGGGGTGTCCCTTCCTCATCCTCCCAGAGTTCTCCCTCTTGTACCAGGCTCTTGTCAAAAGAAGAGGGGCTGAAAGCCTGCAAACAAGGACTCCCAACTTTGCAAAGTGTTTCATCACTTACAGACATTGGGACTCCTTGGCTGAACTTTAATGCCCTCTGGACATAAGCCTATGTCCCCCCCACCTCCCAGACCCAGGTGTCCCTTGGAAGCTTCACTTTCATTCACAACTGCACACCCCCCTCTATGTTATAGCCCCTGAAGACCACCAACCAGGCTGTGAGAAGACAGAGATGGGGCAGGCCGAGGAGTTAATACAAGGGTGGGAAGACACCCAAGACATCCCTTCCTGATAGCATTAGGATCAGGGACTGTACCATCCCAGATCTCCTTTCTTCCTGATGACACCTGATTCTAACCCCTGCTCATGCCAAGGGTCACTTCTTGAAGGGAGGCTGTCCCGGAAGCCCAGGTGATGTACACATAGCACCTTGAACACTGTGAATATCACAATTAAAGTGACAAATTTATGGTGAATGTTTGTTCACTGTTCACTGTTGAAAGCTCAGCTCTCAAATGCCCGCCTGACACAGGGGAGGAACCCAGTCTAGTGGGGCTGAGGGGCAGGAACAGTCCACAGAGTAGCCATTCCTCTAAAGCCAGAGTGGGGAAGGAGAGAGAGAGAGGGAAAGAGAAAAAGAAGAGAGAGAGGGATGGGGAGAAAAGGAGAGACATGGAGAGAGGGAGAGAAAGTGAAGGGGGGAGAGAGAGAGAGAAGGGGAGGGGGAAGGGAGAGAGAGATAAAGTGAAGCAGGAATAGAGAGAGAGAGAAGGGAGAGAGACAGAGAAAGTGAAGGGGGCAGGAGAGAGAAAGGGGGTGGGGGGGGGAGAGAGAGAAAGAAAGTGAAGGTGGAGAGAGAGAGAGCTAATTCTGTGGGGAAAGAACCAGACAGAGCCAGTATTGCCTTTTGTGACCTAGCTTTGGGGATTCACAGTATCACTTTCACTTTGTTCTACCCCACCCCCACCCCAGCAGTCACCAAGACTGGAGAAAAGATAAATAGACTCTATCCCCTCCTTTTAAAAAAATTGTGGTATGACAAACACAGTATTTACCATCTTAACTCTTTTCAAGTGTACAGGGCAGAGGGATTAACATTTCCCCTCAATAAAACTACAAAAAAAAAGGATAAAGTTCAGTTCTAAAATAATACCTTATGGACTATTCTATCATTTTGCTTATCACTGTGCCATTTCTAAGGTTAAAGCTAATAAAAGAGGCATGCAGGGTGGGGAGAGTGCCTTCACATTGTGGTGTAAGCCCCTCCACCTCCCATCTCCAAAACTGTCCTTTGAATTCGCCTTGTCTACAGGACCTAGATCTGCCATACTTGCAGGGGAAACTTGCTTCAGGAGAAGTGTCCCCAACCCTCAGGAGGGCCACCTGCCTGTCAGCACAGATAGCCCAGATTAAGCTGTCTCTCAGAGGCCCCTAACTGGGGTCCAGATAGGAAGACTGGGTCCTGACGTGAGTTCCCAGCACCCACGCCTCTGGGCTTGGACAGCTCGAGAAAGGTCGGTGTTTGAAAGTCCCCCGGATCCTGAAACATAAACACTGCATAATAAGAACATTTGGGGAAAAAAAGATGGTTTCCATCATTTCCCAGCTGTCTGAGTTAATGGGCCGCTTCTCTGAGAACTAGAGAGATTAGCCATGATAGGAGACACAGATGGCCAAGTGTGAACCCCAGGGGACAGCACTCCTGGCCTTCACACAGCTGTTTCCTGGTTCACTTTTCTTCTTCAGTAAACACTTTGCTGGGCTGCTGGTTTGGAAGCGGAGCCCCACGGAGATGCTTTGATGTGGAGGAGGAATGAAGCTGAATGTAGATTTCAGTGAATGCAGGACCTGGGCCAAGAGTCTTAAAGGAGCATCTCCAACCCTCTGGAGCACGAGGGCTGCTTGTGAGACTGAGACTTCCACTGTGATCCAGAGCTGCGGGTGCTGTGTGGGAAGACCACCTCAGCTGTGCCAAGTACTGCTTGTCTAAGAGAGTAGGAGGTGGATCTGGGACCAATATTAATAGAAACATGTCCACTCTTGGTTTTCATAATTATAGGTCAGGGTTTCCCAGCAAGCTCTGCTGAAATATTCCCATGCAGGGATAGGGATTGAAATGGGAGGAAGGGATCTCAGAGGTGCCTGGGAACCAGGAGTTGTGACAAAAGTGAAATGGATGTGTCTCCATCCAGCCCTGGCCGTGGGAAGCATGTGTTGGGAAATGGCAAATGCAATCATAACCAAGCAGCCACAGTCTCTGGGCAAGCACAGAACATCTGAACCTGGTACTGTTACCCAGACTGGAGGGGGGCACCTTGCTCTGCACATCTGACCTGGGCCCTGTCACCTTGCACGTCATGGAGAGGCAGCAGCTACCCCAGCTGGCTGTCCTGGTTGAGTGGCAGGTCTGGGTATGCACACATGTGCATAGACTGCCTCCCAGGCACCAGGCACAGAGGCCACATCCCATCAGTGCCTGTTCCCTGCTGCCTTTCACCTCCCTGATGTGACTATGCGGTGTCAGAGTTTACTTAGGGTGAACATGCAGAAAACAAAACACACTCTATGTTTTACCTTCTTGCTATGTCATATTCTCAGAAGCATTTTTCTATTCCTGAGTCTGCTTTCCAGGGGTGAGAGCTTGAGACCTCTGGGAGCAAGCAAGCTTAAAGCCTCCACCTTGGCCCAGCAGTAGAGAATTACCCTCATTGACACAGAGTCCAGAAGGCCATCCAGCACATCATTCACAAGCCTGAGGACTTTTCTGGTTGGAAGAGGCCTTAGACACTGTGATTCCAATGCTTTCCTTACACTCAGGATGACAGTGAGGTCTAAAGACTTAGTTTATACACATAGCAGGAGTAATCCCAATCCCCTTCCCAAATGTTCATGGCCTTCTTTCAGTGTGGTCTGCAGCATGAGGTCACAGTGCAGTCCCACCCATCTTCCACCTTGATAATGGGCTCTGAAACCAAGAAAGGGCACTGGTTCCCCCTTGCAGAAACAAAAGGCAGTTGTAGTAGAAGTCAAGGAAGAGTGTAGCTCTCTCAGTTCTAACTTGCTGTCTCCAGGCCCATGTGGGATGCCTTCACACAGGCACATGGAGGGAGGCCAACCTGGCTTCCTTGAGGCACTGGCCCTGGCTTGTGAGTGGTTGGGGATGAGACCCCAACATCTGCCTGGACTGGCCATGGGATGGATCCTGCAATTGCAGCAATTGGAGGATAGAGCTATTCCATCATCATGAAGACCTCCCTTGTGGTGACCCTTAGTGGTCAGTCCACCCTTCCCACCCATTCCCAGGATCCTGCTGATATTTGGCACCACTCATCTGTCTCAATTTTGGTACTTTGAGGATGTTTTGCAAATGAAATGATACAGTATGTGATGTTCTAAGATTGGCATTTTTGCTCAGCAGAACACCCTGGTGATCCCTCCATGTCATGAATTGATAGTTTCTTCCTTTCTAATACTGTGTAATATTCCATGGTACTTTGTGACCCAGTTGTTTCACCATTTATCTACTGCCATTGCTTCCAGTTTTCAGCTGTTACAAAGAAAGCTGCTATGAACATCTATAGAGATCTCACTGTGTGGAAATAAATTTGATTTCCTTGAGATCAATGCCTAAGAGTGTGATTGCTGGTTGCAAGGTGAGTGAATGTTTTGGTTTTTGAGAAGCTTTCATACTGATTTCTGGGGCAGTCTCACCACTTTGCATGCACACCAGCAATGTGTGAGAAATCAAATTTCTCTGTATTGTCACCAGCCTTAGGTCTATCACAGTTTTCTTTTAGTTGTTCTAATAGATATGTAAATGATACCTCATTGTGGCTTTAATTTGCATTTCCCAGATGACTAATAAATGATGTTGAGCATCTTTTCATGGGTTTATTTGTATCTGCATCTTCATGTCTTTTGCCCATATTCTAAATGGACTGTTATTTTAACTGTTGAGATTTGAAAGTTCTTATATTCCATACACAAGTCCTTTGGCAGATTTGTGATTAGAAATAACTTGTAACAGTTTGTAGTTTGTCTTTTCAACTTTTCACCTGGGCTTTCTCAGACCAAAAGTCTTTAATACTGATAAAACCCAACTTAATACTCAGCCCTACTGTGAAACTAATTTAAGGCTTTCATATGAAAGCTATAACCCAGTTATAACCTAAGAATATGGGGAAGAGGGAGAGGGAGGGGAGGGAGGGGGGAAGGAAGCAGAGGGAGGGTGATTGGTGGGTTACACCTTGTAAGATTACACCTACGGTGCATCTTACAAGGGTACATGTGAAACTTAGTAAATGTAGAATATAAATGTCTTAACACAATAACTAAGAAAATGCCAGGAAGTCTATGTTAACCAGTGTGATGAAAATATGTCAAATGTATATAAAACCAGTGTATGGTGCCCCATGATTGTATTAATGTACACAGCTATGATTTAATAAAAAAAAAGAAAGAAAGAAAGAAAGAAAGAAAGAAAGAAGGAAGGAAGGAAGGAAGGAAGGAAGGAAGGAAGGAAGGAAGGAAAAAAGAAAGAAAGAAAACCCAACTTAATAATTTTTTTCCTTGGATGGATTGTGTTTTTGGTGAAGGTCTATTCACTATTCATTGGCCCTAATGATTTTCTCCTATGTTTTCTTCTAAAAGCTTTATAGCTCTATGTTGTGCATTTAAACCTAAGACCTATTACGAATAAATTTTGTATAAGGGCATGAGGTTTACGTCATTTCGTTCTTTGTCTATGGACATCCAATAACTCTAGCACCATTTTTTGAGACTGGGATGCAAGATTTCTTGGAGGTTGTTTAAATGTCATTTTATCTGTGACTATATAACTGAAGCTACATTTCTTTGAGAGAGGGACTGACAGTGAAAATCCTGTTTGGAAAGGCTTTGGGCCCTAGACTGGAGACACGAAGACCTTGAGCCTGTGCCTCCCAGGCCAACCCTCTTTAAGGGTGAGTATTACTCTGGGGCCTAGTTTGGGGGGTGGGTGGATTATCAAGTGTGGGTGGCGTGACTGGGGGTTGACTCTCTGCTGGTGGTGCTAACTTCATGGGGTACTGTCTGCTGGCTGGGGCCTGCCAAATCTACATGCTACCTGCTCTCCACCAGCTTCCTCAGCTACCTGCAAGCCTGCAGCCCTCCTGATGTGTGTCTGGGAAACATAGTGGGCACATCTGAGACTGGCCACCTGGCTGCTGTTGTAGCACCAGGGCCTTGTCCAGAGAGAAGCAAAAAAAAAATTTTTTTTTTATTATTGTTGGGGATTCATTGAGGGTTCAAGAAACCAGGTTACACTGATTGCATTTGTTAGGTAAAGTCCCTCTTACAATTGTATATTGCCCCTAAAAGGTGTGTCACATACCGAGACCCCACCTCCCCTCCTTCCCTCTCTCTGTTATTCCTTCCCCCCCATCCTCTTTCTCTTTCTCTCTGCTCTCCCCTTCCCCCACCCCACCCCATGACCCAATTACTGTCTGCTGGGTACCCCACCTGGGTACTAGGTCATTAATTGTCGAGAGACAAAAATTTTTAATAAGCACATTGAATGAATGGATAGTTAAATAGCAGCTAAATATGTAAAAGATTGTCAGGAGAGATCTTTTCCCAGTATTTGACTTAAATTTATAATGCAGCACATGTTACTGCATTTTTAATAAGGAGATTTACCTTAAATTCAATTTTCCTCTCTCCTTGTCAAGACAAGAATGATTTTCTATTTCTGTCATGAAGCACTGGCACCAGCGTGCTCATTTTACTCATTTTACCTGAAGCCCTGGTATAGGTGGAAGGCCACAGGCAGCGGGGTTTTCCACTCTCAGCCTATCAAGCCCTCTGGGGATCTCACCAGTTAAGGTGAGGCTCTGTTTACTTGTGGGCCTATGATGTCTTTTGTGATCACTCTGTTTAGTTCTTTTGTTTTTGAATTTCTGCCCTATAGGGGGTGGATCTTTTATGGAGACTAAATGATTGAGCTTCAAGTCAGACAATTGGTAGCAGCAAGAAATGATCTTGTGTCTGCTTAGTGGATGCCTATGTCCAGCCCCTCAGCTCCATTCGATCTTTGCTTTAGGCTGCATTGGGACAAGCAGTTCAGGAGGACCTCGAGTTACATCCCAGCCCTGGGCAGCTAGTTGGTGTACAAGATACCTAGACAGGATTTTCTGGAGAGTCCTCGTGCTGGTTGCTCTCCAGCAAATAACTCGGTCTGATTGTGTCCTTGTGAACACAGGGGGAAAATTAAAAGGAGAGTATGAAATCTCACTCTATTCTTTGTACCTCTCCATGGCTCACTACAGCTGTTAAATAACCCATGTGCCTGTTCCATGTCTGGAACTGTGGGAAATTCAAGGATACTGCCAGTGGGCTCTTTCCTTCTTATTATCCCTGTGCTTTAACTTCTAACAGAGTATGAAGGCTTTCTTTTTGGTTGCAGCTGTCATTGTTGTTTGGCGAGCCTGGGCTGGATTCGAACCTGCCAGAGTATGAAAGCTTTCAACAAATTATTTTTAATTATTTGAATACCCAAGCAAGTGGTATAAATGAATATAAGGCTACAGAGGAGAGATGGTTCCAGTGTAGTCTGGGGAGGGGGTTGCTGTCACAGATGAAGGACACTTAAATAACCTTGTAAGCAGTGTGCAAATTAAGTGTCAATGCCCCCATTTCCTTGGTGCTCTTTCAAGTGTCCAGATGCTTCTCCATAGTGTTGACTTTATATCAGTACTAGAGCCAGCACTCCAGGATTAAGGCTCAGACAACCCGATTATACAAAGTGAATTTCAGACAGAAACTGAGATGATACATCTCAGGCTCTATTCCTTGGGAAAATAAAGAGAAAAAGGTAAATCTCATATGGTGGTGATATAGAAAGTCCCCTCGGAGAGAGGCCAGCATGCAGGGATTGGAATGGGGGCTGGGTGCGGAAGCCCATACCATGACATTCCAAACTGCAGTTCCAAATCCAGGCCAGATGGAGAGTGTTAAATTGCATTTCTGAGCTGGATTATAAATGACCTAATCAGCACAAGGTAGCCTTGGCATTTCCTGAAACTCCATGATGGCCTCTTTGGGGGTGGGGGTGGGGAAACATTCAACATTCCACTGCAGAGAGCTGTAGCAGACCCTGCTGTTTAGAGCAACTAAAATGAAAAGACACAGATTGGCAGAGTGGATTAAAAAAACATGACCCAATTACTGTCTGCTGTTTATGAGAAACTTACTTCACATTCAGTGACATAGATAGGTTGAAAGTAAAGGGAGGGAGAAAGACATGCTATGAGAACATTAATGAAAAAAAGACATGTGTACCTATATTAATATCCAATAATATAGACTTCAGAGCAAAGAAGATGACTGAAGACAAATAGGAACATTATGTAAAGATGAAAGGATCTGTCCACCAGAAAGACGCAACAATTATAAATATGTATTAAAAAAACAGATGCTAAAATACATGAAGCAAAAACTGATGAAACTGAAGGACAAATAGACAAATCCACAGTTATGGTTGGGAACTTCAACACACCTTTATCATCAACTAATGGAACTAGTAGAGAGAAAATCAACAAGGATATAGAAGATTTGAAAAATATGAACAACCTATAGGATGGTGCATATAAAATACTTCACCCAACAAGAGTAGAATACACATTTTTTTAAGTGCCTGTGAACATTTAACAAGTTAGGCCATATTCTGTACCAAAAAACAAATATCAAAAAATTTAAAAGAATTAAGTTCTATAAAGTACATTATTGGAGCAAATGGAATCAATTTAGAAATCAATTACACAGAGACATACGGGTATTTGTTATAGGACAATTCACAACTGGAAAGATATGGAATCAAATGCCCATCAACTGATGAGTAGATAAAGAAAATGTGTTTGTATATGACCAAAGAATACTATTCAGATATAAAAAATAATGAAATAATGTCTTTTGCAGCAACTTGAATGGAACTGGAGGCCATTATCCTAAGTGTAGTGTCTCAGGAATGGAAAAACAAATACTGTATATTCTAACTTATAAGTGGGAGCTAAATGATGGATATACATGGTCACACACACAGTGGTATCATGGATATTGGAGACTCAGAAGGGGGGAGGATGGGAGGAGAATGACACCTCAAAAGCTAGCTATTGGGTCCAATGTATACTCTTCAGGTGATGACTATACTAAAAGCTCTGACTCCACCACTATACAATTTATAGTGAAAAAGTCTTATATAATAAACCTAAGTTCCTACCTCAGGAAACTGAAAAAAAGAAAGCATGCAGAAGGCAGGAAATAATAAAGATCACAGAAGAAATCAATAAAATTAGAAATAGGAAAACTATAGAAAATACTAATAAAACTAAAAGCTTGTTTTTATTTATTTATTTTTATTTTTTAAAATTAATTAATTAATTTATTTATTTATTGTGGAGAAGGGGCAGGGAAAGAAGGCGGGGGAAGAGGTGCATGACAGGGTCGGGCCAATGGCATGGTACCACATTGGCTGTATCTAGGTAGAGGCAGTTTCAGGCCGGGCCTTGCTGAGTCATTGCTATGCTGAAGTAGCTCGATGGATCTACTTCTAGTCAGGCTCGGGAAGTTGCACTAGGCCTCAGGCACATGGCAGGGCCCAACAATTCCCTCTTTTGTTTTTTGTATGGCGGA
>CAUYPK010021049.1:0-21550 GCA_963574355.1 Loris lydekkerianus | reverse complement strand
GGATTGGTGAGAATACGCTTGTGGTGCATCTTACAATGGTATATGTGAAACTTAGTAAATGTAGAATGTAAATGTCTCAACACAATGACTGTGAAATTGCCAGGAAGGCTATGTTAACCAGTGTAATATAAACGTGTCAACCGGTCTGTGAAACTAATGTATGATGCCCCATGATCATACCAATGTACATAGCTATGATTTAATAAAAAAAGAAAAAAAAAACTAGGCACAGAAGGAACATACTTCAAAATAATAAAAGTCATATATAACAAACCTGCAGCCAATATCATATTTAATGGGGGGAAAATTTGAAAACATTCTCCCTAAAAACTGGAAGAAAAGTTTGCCCACAATCACCACTTCTGTTCAACACAGTACTGGAAGTCCTAGCCAGAGCAATTTATACAAAAGAAAATTCTCACAAGAGAAAGAAATAAAGGACATACAAAACAGAAAGAGGATGTCAAACTATCCCTGCTTGCCAGCAATGTGATATTATATATAGAAAATCCTAAAGATTCCTCCAAAACGCTCTTGGAACTAATAAGTAACTTTAGCAAAGGCTTAGGTTACAAAATTAATGTATACAAATTAATAGCATTTCTATACACTAATAACAGTCAAGCTGAGAGTCAACTCAAGAACTCAATACCATTTACAATAACCATAAAGAAAATAAAATGCCTAAGAATCAGAGAGGTAAAAGATCTGTATAAGAAGAACTATAAAATACAGACGAAATAAATCATACATCTCACAAATAAGTGGGAAGACCTCCCATGCTCATGGATTGGAAGAATCAACATTGTTAAAATATCCATACTGCTCAAAGTGATTAACAGATTCAGTGTAATTCCCATCAAAATTACAGTATCAATTTCATAGAATTAGAAAAACAATTCTAAATTTCACATAAATAGAAATGAGCCAAAATAGCCAAAGCAATCCTAAGCAAAAAGAACAAATGTGGAGGCCTCACTTTACCTGATTTCAAAATATAGTTACCATAGTTACCTAAACAGCATGGTACTGGTATAAAGGTAGATACTTAGATCAATGGAACAGAATAAAGAACCCAGAAATAAAACCATATAGGTATAACTAACTGATTTTCAATAAAGCAGACAAAAACAGACTGGGGAAAGGATCAAATGGTAGATCTACTTTTAGTTCTTTAAGGAATCTCCACACTGTTTTCCATAGAAGTTGTACTAAATTTACATTCCCACTAATAGTGTATAAATATTCCCTTTTCACAGCATCAGTGCCAACATCTAGTGTTTGACTTTTTAACAGTGGCCATTCTGACAGAGGTAAGATGGCATCTCATTGTGGTTTTAATTTGCATTTCCCTGATGATTAGTGATGTTGAGCATTTTGAAGCCTTATTAAATTATTTTTCTGGGAAAATTGGATAGCCATATGCAGAAGAATGAAACTGAATCCCTATCTCTCTTCATATAGAAAAAATAACTCAAGATGGATTAGAATTGAATGTAAGATCTGAAACCATACAAATCCTAGGAAAGACTCTTCTGGACATTGACCTGGGCAAAGAATTTATGACTGGGATCACAAAAGGAAATACAGAAACAGCAAAAATAAATACAAGGGACTTAGTTAAGCTGAAACATCTCTGTGCAGCAAAGGAATTAATTGACAGAGTAAACAAACTACAGAGTGAGAGAAATATTTGCAAACTATTCATTTGACAAAAGACTAATATCCAGAATCTATAAAAAACTCAAATACATCACCAAGAAAAAAATAAATAACACCATCAAAAAATAGGCAAAAGGCCTGAACAAATTTTTTTTTCAAAAGAATTTATACAAGTGGCCAACAAACATACAGAAAAAAATGCTCAGCATCACTAATCATCAATGAAATGTAAATTAAAACCACAATGAGATGCCACCTTACCTCTGTCAGATGGCCACTGTTAAAAAGTCAAATGATAGATGTTGGCATTGATGCTGTGAAAAGGGAACATTTATACACTGTTAGTAATGTAAATTTAGTACAACTTCTATGAAAACAGTGTGGAGATTCCTTAAAGAACTAAAAGTAGATCTACCATTTGATCTAGCAATCCCACTGCTGGGCATTTACCCAAAGGACGAGAAGTCACATATCTTTTTGATATGTACCTTAATGTTTCTCACAGCACAATCATATCCTAAGTGCCCATTAATGAGTGGATAAAGAAAATGTGGCATAGATGTACCATGAAGTACTACTAATCTATTAAAAGAAATGAAATAATGCCTTTTGCAGCAACTTGGATGGAACTGGAGGTCATTATTTTAACTCAAGTATCTCAGAAATGGATAAACAAGAGGGGTAAAAAATGCCTGTTGGGCACAATGTACACTATTCTGTGACAGGTACACTAAAGGCCCTGACTTCAATATTCTACAGTTCATCTATGTAGAACTGTACTAACAGAAATAACTCTACTGAACTCTACTGAAATAAAAAGAAAAAAGGAATAAACATAAGTGGGGGAAAAAGAAATTATTTTATGTTTTAACAGCACTTATGACATTCTTTTCTTGCTTTTTGAACAAGAGGTCTATTATTACAATTTTGCACTGAACCTCACATATTTTGTGGCTATCACAAATTATTGCTTACCTCTCAAGAACCACCTGAAAGTTGAATAAAAATTTTTTTTATATATATCTTAACAGAAAAGGTTTGTAATAGTAGGGTCACTCTTCCCAGCATGGCCAATCATCAGAAACAGGGCAGGGAGAACATCACACTCTGATTACTGCTTATAGGCTTAACTTAAATAAGTTAAGGTGCCTCTGGCATTAATTGAACTATAGGAAGATCCACCTGGCTTGAGAGACAATAGATTGAATTCCTTGATATCCTCCATAAGTAAGCAAGGCACAAACTTTAAAAAAAGGGGGGGGGGGGTGGATGGAAGGTCCAATCTATTGTTTTTAACATTTGTGATTAATGGTCATCCACTGTTGCATAGGGGTCCACATGTTTATCTTTAGATTTCACTAAAAACAATCAACGATTTGTCAGGAACAAAATTTGTGCTCCTAGCATCTTGTCTTCAATCAGTAAATATCATCTCTGTTAATTAAGCTTTGGTTCCACTGCAAACCAAACAGACAGAACCCTCACCCCTCCAAAAAAGCCAGGGACTTCAGCAAGTTGTGTGTTCTTTTCTCTCTGAAAGTAAGTGATTCAGGGCTGTTATGTCCTCTACGTTGTGAGTGGTCCAAGTCCCTTCTATTTTGTGTTCTGCTATGCATAACCTCCATCTTCAAGGCCGCCTTGGCATCCAAAGTGTCCTTAGCCATCAAATCTGACCACAAAAAATGTAGGAATAAAGAAAAGCAGAAAAGACCTGCCCCTTTCCTTTGAGGAATACTGAGAAATTGCACACTTGACTTTCACTTATATCCTGACAACCAGAGTTCAGACACAGAACCCTACTAGATGCAAAAGAGATGGGTAAACGTAATCCTGTGTTTCCAGCTTAAGGAGGAGAGTTTTGTTACTGAGCAAAATCAGGAGAATTGTATTTGTGGGAAACCGTCACTGTGTCGTGTCATATTTTCAAGCCACCCAAATCTTTCTGCAAGGACTTCTCACCTCAGTAAATCCCACTGGCACAATGCCTAATATAGAATATAGTAGGTAAGCCATGAAGGTTGTTCAACTTGTTCATTTACATTCCTAGAATTTCATAATTCTTCTAATATCTGGTCATTATAGTCAGGAGCAGATAAAAAATAAACAATGCAAATGTAATAACACAAATTTTTAAAAAGTAATGTCATTATCTGTTCTAGAAACTAAATTTATTTTCTAGTATCAGATGATGTGCTTAAAGTGAATTCTATCTGAAAATGAGAGATATAGTTCAGTGTGTATAGGAGCCTTCTGAAGAAGCTTTTTAGAATACTGATTTTTTTTTTATTACCTCTGCAAAGATTCTGATTTAGGAAGCCTAGGGTTGGGCTCAGGGATGTGGATTTTCTGTAGGTCCCCAGATAGAGACAGTCTCATGAAACATGGCAGATTGGGTTGTCCTTTCCCTGTGGTTTCTTTCCCTCAAAGCCCACCACAGGACCAGATCTTTAAAGCTTGTTTATGAACACTAGAATACTAGAATATTCTCTCTCTTACTGTACCTTCCACTTACTGTTACAAATACAAGGTCCTCTCTCTTCCCTACTCCTTCCAATGCCTGCTTTATTCCTGATTCTTTCCCACACAACAGACTCTGCAGTTCTCCACAGCATAAGAAAAGAACCTGGGGAGCCTTGATCCACTTGGGGAAGGGCTGGATTGGCCAAACCAATGGCAAAAATTAAATAGCTGCTATTTAAAATTATATTTATCAATTCTTAGATTGGTAAAATATAAATTTCTTCACTTAATGTTATAATAGTATAGCTAATAAGGGTAGATCCTGATGTAATAGCTGTGCATTATTTGGCTCTTGAGTATAGTAAGAAAGAATTACAGAGTTTTAAGGTCGATTTTATCCTGGAATTCAATGTTTCTCAAAGTGTGCTATGCATCTTATACACTTGAGGTAATTTTAAGTGGCACCTTTGCAGGAATTTCCAGTACGAGCTTGCCTGGTTAAGTTTTTTTCAGTAATGAATCAGTACTAATAAGAAAATGGCTTTTTATTTTGGGCTTGTGGCTTATTTCCAAATAATTTGTTTCATACTTTATCTTGGAATGGAGAACCTGCAGCCCTGGGGACACATATGGCCTTCTGGATCCTTGAGTGTGGCCTTTTGAACAAATCCAAATTTCATAGAACAAATCCCTAAAGGGGTGGTACTTGGGGATCTGGAGGGCCACATGTGCCATTGAGGTTGTCTAACTTTTGGGAGAGTTGTTCACAATACTTCTAATTTCAGACTTCTATGTTTGGCATTGATTGGTGGTCCAGTCTGTTCCATCTGACCAAGATACAATTGCTATTCTGAGAGTGAGATGGGCCTATTTGGATGGGGTATTAAAACAAAAGACTCCTACAATGCCCAGCAAACTGGTCTTTCCTGTACTCTAGTTATCGAACCTACAGAAACTCTTGATTTTTGAGGTTAGAAGAGTGTAATGTTTTTAAAGAATAATAAAATCTAGAAATCCCTGTAAGGAGAGGCCAGATATGTTAGAGAGGGAAGCAGTGTGTCATGCCTATGAAGTTCACAATTACACTCTGCTTTGCTGGCATTGAAAGTGACCAAAACTAATCAGGTCCAGAAGAGCATTCAGTAAAGCTGCTTTTCTGACTCTCTGCCTCTGCCCTTCCTGCTTCTGCTACTGAGCAGATTGCAAGAGACTGGTGCCAACTCTACAATGCTTAATAATAATTCTCATTAGCATGCTGCCTTGGATGTGTACTGTGGAGCAAAATTTAGCTTCTCCTTGGTGTGAATCAAGAGAAGAGCATGAAATTTTCAGAATGTGCAAAGGGTTAGAGGAGGGGACAGGTCCCCTTTGGATGAGCATAGCAGCCTCTCTTTTCTCTCTGAACAAGGATGGGTTAGACAAAGAGGTATTTTAGTGCCAAACAGAGAACTTGGTGTTCTTTCTGCTTCTCCACTTGCAGCCCTTGAGATTTCAGTCATTTGTGGCTTCTTATTGAACAGTCTGATACATTCCAAATGTACATGGTCTGCTCAAGGTCCATGCCCCTGTAGAGTGAATGCTATTAGTTCTGGCTTGTGCATTTGACCACAGGGCAACAGGCCGCATGTACCTGCAGCTCCATGACTTCCCTTAAGGTCATTCACATTAGCTTTTGTTATGAAAGTGAACAAGATGCTGTTTACTCTCCTGCAGATGCCAGGGTGACTGAGTGGCACTCTAAGGAGACGCGCACAACCTTGCACATTCACAGCCTATTTAACAGGGGCCATATTTCCCACCATGGCTTTCACATGCCATCTGCTGTCACATGATACCACGTGCCAGGTCCTTATAAGAAATGTATTTGATCACTCAGTTTCTCACTCCTTCTTTAGAAATAGCAAATTGAACAAGACATTAAGTAGGTTTTGCACTAAAGGAATTATGTGCATATCAAATGTAGTGGATTAAAAGGAATTTTTTTTATTGTCATTGCCAGCTGCAAAATGGCAGTCATACACCCTCATGAAAAAATTAGAGAAGTTTTCAGACTTAACGGTTAGTGGAAAAGATACTTAAATTTTTTTCTTGTATTCACTTGCCAACAGAATAACTATCAAAAAAAAAAAAAAAAATTGGAAGCGGGGTCCAGGGCATTTTCTGGTTCCATACTTTTTCCATTCTCCTGTTGGCTTACCATCTCTCTTGTCTGCTCCAACACTTAGCACAGTGGTAACAAAGTGCCACATTGTAAATGGGTGAGAGAACTGGTATGAAGCATACCAGGGAACAAATGAATTAGTACATCCTGTCATGTCTCACTCTTGAAAAATGGCACCTTCTTTGGTAATTGAAAAGAACTGTAAAATTGGAGAAATAGCAAAGAAAAAAATGAAATGAAAATGAAATAAAAGATTTCCGGCTCTTCTTTCTTTCTTCTCCTTCATGACCTATGATAGCATATTGTAACGTCTCACAGTTTTGCATTTTCATGTATTATTCTGATACTGTCTGTAGGGAGCCTAGAATGGGCTGCCAGACAGACAGTCTGTAATTGAACATTCTTTCAAGAGAAGGATTTCTATCAGGCCTACAGGGGGGGAATAGGAGCTCCACCTGCTGACTTTTTTATGTTTGCTGAGTCTGAAAGAATGCAAAACATACAGAAATTGAATGGCGTTATTTCTTTTATAATTTCTCAGTGGAAATATAGTTTTCAAAATTATTGATAGAACATACCAGTCAACTAGGACTCTCAAGAAGAAATTGCAATCTATATCTTGTTTTAAGAGTGGGGATTATGTTTGACTTCCCTGAGCCAGTCTAAATAATTACTTTAATCTGTAACAACACGTAAATTCATAAATTGTTGCCACCATGGCTCTTAGGGAGTATTGAGCATGTCAAATGTGCCTTTCTCCACCATAAATTTATACTGCTACTGGTCCTTAGTACATTGTTTTAAGAAGTTATAGTCTTATGTTATAGCTTGGAAGAAATCCTAGGTGTTCTTGACCTAAGGACTAAAGATCCAATCCTAGTAAGACACATGAGCATTTTAAATAGCATAGACATTATTTGAGTATTTGTGTCTGCATTTCAGAGAGAAGTATGTATGTAACACCCACGTAAAACCATAAGCTACTCTTTTGTGTTTTCCTTGATGAAAATTGCCACAAGGAAGCATGGAATGCATTATAAACGTGTTTGGCTGCTTAATTCCCTGGAAGATGAGATCCTTGGAGGTAAGCACATCTCCTTGCTTCTGACACCCTCAGTATGGTGAGTTTCCTTTCTTATCTAGATTATGTTCACTGACAAATGATAAGCCACATCACTTGCTGGATTCGATTTTGAAAAATGAAACCTTTACTTACGGCTTGAGTTTTGTGCCCAGAAAGCCATCTTCCTATTATTTTTAGGTGTATTTTAGGTCCTTTTCTGTACTCATTAGAGCCACTAGAAGTGTATACACAAGTGTCCTCTCTCGCTCTGTAACAGGATCTGTACTGTACTCAACTGTACTCTGGAGGTCTTAGTTAATTCGTTAGTGATTAGTCAGTTGTTAGTTAGATATTTTGGTCTTTCTAATAAGTTTCCCCGTGATCTTTCTTCTGGTAACATACTGTGTGCCCTGTGTACCCTGGGAGTGCCCACCTACCTGTACATCAGGAGTGGTCACATGATTTAGACTCACCCCACTCTCCTGATCCAATCAGAGTCCTTCCCTGGGATTCAATCTACACAGCATGGGGCATGGGGGGGAAGATGCTATCTCCTTCCTCAAGAGTTGGTCTTGTGTCCCTCTTCTCTTCAATGTGGGGACAACCTGGCTCTAGTAGAAAAAATAAGCCAGCCCGGAAAGCAAAGTGAAAGACCTGACAGAGATGAGAGGCATGGCAGGAGAACAAAAGCCACAGCAGTGGTGACTGTGTTATTCCAGTCCCCAAGGCCCAGCTTCTTGCAGCGCCTTCTTTGTTTTTGCAGCTACCTTTGTCTTTCCCCATGAATCCTATTTCTGGCTTACATGAATTTGTGATGGATTTCTATTATTCAGGACCAAAAAAGGCCTGACTACCATTGCCCCACACGACAGAAATGAGAATGATGCAGCTGACAATTAAAAATTATGGGGCAAGGAAGAGATCTCATTTTCTCTATTGAGAGTAGAATCACAAAGGATGGAGAAAGGGAAACAGAAACATTTCTCAAGAGTATTAGTTAACAACAAAAACTAGCATTTGTGTAGTGCTGTACAGTTTTTAAAATACTTTCATAATCATTTTTTCATTTGATCTTTATAATAATTCCTGGAAATGGAGAGAGTACAGTGTATAATTATCCACATATTGCAAACCTAACAGACTAGCAAGTGACAGTTTCCCCTGTGGTTCTGGAATTATAGTAGAGGCCATAGCTGAGGGCAAAAAGTCCTTATGTGTTTTGTATTCTGAGTCCAGGGGACCCCCAGTTTGGGGATCCAGTCCCTTTTTTTACAGTTTTACAGAAAAGGCAAGTTGAGAGAATCCCCACAGTAAACCTCAAACTCACAGGGAGTCAAGAGAATCCTCTGGGAATATTGGGGCATCTTAGAGAGGTGAAGGATGGCATATCATGCCCCAGGAAGACATCAGTTTCACCAGCAGACTTGTCTTCTTACCTCTAAACTGTCAGAATGTAGGAAAGGAAAACAGAGAAAGTGGAGTAGAAAATCTGTGCTCAGAGAGGTTACTTTTCTAAGGTCACAAATTGAGTTAGCTGCTGAGTAGAGGTTTGGCTCATACTTTATGTAGCATACATTAGAATCATGGGGTTGCAGGGACTTGGTAACAGATTTCAGATCTCACCCTTAGAGTCTCTGATTTAGTAAGTCTGGAGAAGGGCCCAAGACTCAGTTTCTTACAAGTCCCAAGGTGATTCTGATATTTCTGCTCCAGGACTCAACTGTGGGAGAACCAATCTAGACCATGTCTCTTCAAATTCTGGACTTCTTATATACTGCCACACTGCATCCTTTCAATAATGCATCAGGCAGTGTTCATTGCCTATCCTATTATAATCCTGACATCTTATTATTGTAAAATGTGGGTTCTAAGACATAATATTTTATATCAAATACTTTAAGTATACTTCTGCGATTTTGTGCAATAGATCTAAAATGTAGTAAATGCTATTCTGGACGTGGGCTACAAAAGTGATGCTGGCAGTAAAAATTCTAAACCCTGATGCCCAGGTTATTTGTATGGGTATTTTAATCAAGAAGAGTATGGTTTGGAAGCAGGGCTAAACACTATCCTTATACATGGGAAATGGTAACTTCAGTTTTGCACATAAAATGTACATCAGGGGAAAAAATAAAGCAGAAAATAAACAAGATGAACTCAAAATACTGTAGCAAATGTTGGGCTGAAATACTGCCAGGTGTGGAGGTGTAGAAAAATGAATACACATTTTTGTGGCAAGACATAAAACTGTTTAAATCTTTCTGTAGAAAATTCTGAAAACTGTAATTTTGGCATGGTTCTATGAACAGAGTTGCTGGGTTAATTGTGTAGGCAAACCAACAGTATCTGTAAGAATTGCCTTGTCCAGCCATGGATTTTGCATAATTTCTCTAAAACATCACCTCCACATATGCCAAAGAATGGAACATGAAGAAATAAATTCACAAATTTTCTCTATACAATAAAAAGATACCAGAAGGTGTGAATTCTCAATAAATGGTAGCTTATGCTCTCTTAGCAAAGTAATATTCCTACAAAGAACTCAAATTGATATAATTGAGTATATGAGAGTATATGTATTTTTTCTTTAAAATGTTTTATTAAGTTTAGTTTACTATGAAATTTAAAATTTATAACTTCTTCTGGCCAGTGTTGATGACAGAGTGAAAAGCTGAGGTGGGAATAGCGAGGGTACATGTGTGTGGTAGTGACCAGAAGCTTTTGAATAATGGCATATGAAACCTTAAATTTATTACTTAGAAAATGGTCGATAAAAGGCAGAAATGGAGGAAGGCATCCTGAACACATTTGTCCTGCAAAAAAATTAATGAAGTATATTGTATTCACAGCCCACTAATTGCTGCCCCAGGGAATGTCCATATCAGCCTCGAGCTTCTGATTATAGGGGAGGCTGAAGACTGTGTTGTCCCTCACACATGTGCCATATTTCCTGCTGCCTTTCTGATGATGGGGAAAACATCCAGCCTTATACAGAACTGGAAAAGAAAGCACACTGACCCAGCGACAGATCACTATCTGTGGAGTGGATTTCATTAGACAGCATTTCCAAACACTGAGTCATTGTTTGGGAAAAGAATAGAAAAAGAAGTTTAAGATTCTAAGAAAAGAACATGAAGGAAGGACGTATGAAGAAGTTGCCTGCTGGCAAAGGGGTTCACTCAAAGTCTTCTCATTCAACTGTGGCCAATGTGAGTGTGAGTGAGTTCAAAACCAGCTCTCTCAGACTACAGAGCACCTGATGTCTCATATATTTGGGGAATTTTGATGAGATATTGGAAGTGATGATAATTCTTGGTGGTTAACATTTTGCGATGGATGAGCTTTGCCTAGATGGCTATTGGAGTATTGGGACACAGTACACTCCTTGGGTAAGGGAAGGAGAGAAAGTTAGGGGAGCACTAGGAATGAATAGAGGTGGCTCTATGGGAAGACGGGACTAGTAAAATTGTAACAGCTTTTCATCTTGGTCTAGGACTGTACCTGGTTATACTATCAAGGGCATGCGTCAATAGTAATTCATCAGTTCAACACCTGTCTGTGAGGGTTTGTTATACCACGGCTGTGGGAAAGTATCCAGCAATGCATGTCTCCATTTTTCATATTACATGGCTGAATACAGCCATACAATAAGCACCATACACTAAACACCATATTTGAGTTATAAGATATAGTTGCTGCTTTTATGATGCTCATGCCATGATTTCACAAGCATTATACATTAGAACATTCCAAGAACTTAGCTCTGATGCCAGGGACCCACACCCAAGCTGTTAGGAGTCACTCGCTAGAGGGAAAAATCTAAGTGTTATTATTTGTCTACAAACTCTGCCAGTGATTCTGCTTATAGTCAGAAATGTTAACCTGTCTAATAGGTGATAGAAATACCCAATAATAGGGTGGGGATGAGTATTATAGGTACACTGAGATAATATGCCCCTCAGTCCTTGCCATGGCTATATAAGTATTGCCATTTTTTATATCTGCTGTAATATGCAAAAGATTAGAAACACTGATAAATAATTAGCCAGTAGGTCATTCTGCTAATTTTGTCATGGTACATGTCACAGCTTATTGGTGGGTGCATATGTGTCTATCTGTGTGTGTATGTTCATAGAGGGATGGTGGTGAAAAACATGACCCTTAGGCAAGGGCTCTATGCAGTCTTTTGCCGAATCTCCATCAGCAGGACAAAAAACAAGTAAAATCAGAAAACCAAGAGGATCTTGTAGCACAACCCCTTTGTATCAGAGAAAACGAAGCTACTTTAAATCACAGAGCAAGTTGGAGTTGGAGCCTGACCATGGACCTCATCAAATATCTTGATGGTAAATCATATCCCTGCCTAGGATGCAGTATTTAATTCCATAAAGTGGAAAATGAAATGCCTCAGCCAAGTCATATTTTTAACGAGGTCTCACCCTATGCTATTTTGCTTGTATCCCATATGCTGCAAGGTAAAGTGACAGTCCAAGAGATAGATGCTTAAGTAAAAGATCTTCAGAGACGCTGATTATTGTTTTATGCTCAAAAAGAAAAAGACAAAGAAATGACATGAGCTTTCCCCAGGAAGGTAAAGTGCCAAGTTTCTGCCAAGCCATCTTCCTTCTCTCTAGGCTACCTCTCCGATGATCCCTCTGCCTGCTGCTGTTTTCATCCCTATCATTATTTCTATTTCTCGGAAGGTAGAGAATTCTGCCAACCTGCTCTGTCCTCCTCAGAGCCCTTCACCTGCCTGTTCTGGAAAGGCCCTTCCACTCAGCCTCTGGCTCACTTCTTCCTCTAGCTTCTGCCTGATTCCTCACTCCCCCTAAGGCTTCCCTAGCACACCTTGGTCTCTCTGCCCTCTCGGTTACTGCTGCTGCTAATGCTCTTGGCTGCGTTTGTGGCCTTCAGCACCAGCATTTCCAGCGAAAATCCTAACTGCCCTGACTGTGAGATGCTGAGCATTGGTCCTCCAGCCCCCTTTGTGTTTGGTGGATTTTTGCTAAAATGGGTTCAGAACACGTACTGGATGGAAACACTTCAACCTTTGCCACAGGAACACTTGCTACCACCAGCCGCAAGGTGGTCTGTTCCCAAACCCATACCCTGGCACTCTGTCCCTTCCCTTCTCTTTAATTACTTCCTCACAGCATCTTCTTCCACAATCGGATACTCTCAGGTTTCTAGAGTCCCAAAGCTAATATTTGATTGCTACCATATTGCCAAATTGTTGACTCCTAGGATTTTGGCATCAGACCCTTTGTGTTTGAATACTAGCTGTGTCATATACCAGGTGTTTGATTTTGGCAAGTCACCAAATTTTCTGAATCTTCCTAAATGGGGATGATAGTGGCACCTATATCACAGTGTTATGAGCATTAAATGGCACATAGTAATTGCTGAATAATATTAGCTGTTATTATTATCAGTCTGTACCCTATAAATTACTTGTCCACAGATTATGATCTGTATAAATTACTTACCAATTAAGAACATCACAGGCACCCAGACTCTCACCACTCATGTACTATATGATAATGTCAGTTAACTCAGAGGTGTCTTGTTATTAGCCAGGAGTTTTCCATCACATCTTCCACTCTCAGCACAACTTGACACTTTCACTGTCTTCATTCTGTTTTCTTTGTATTGTTCCATAGTCCATCCCTTCCCCACTTCCCTGGTTAATACAAATAGCTACACACTATCCCAAATGTCCATGAAGACTTCTGTATGTAAGTCCCATAACGTGACCATACTTCAGAGATCAAACTCACACTTTCTAGTACTGCTATTCTTTTTATAAAATACTTTATATTTAAATTTTTACCCAAGTATTTATACCTCATTTTAGTCAGTTTGAACCTAAACTGCCATAACAAAGAGACCCCAAACATAGTGACTTAAATATAATATTATCTAATATTCTTCTCTCATGTTATAGCCATAGGCATGTTTGTGGTCCAGGAAACACCCAGGCCACTCATGATGCTAGGTCCTCTCTGTCCTCTTGTCCTGTGGTCTCTTAGGGTGTTTATCTACAAGAGTGAAGCTATTTTCATCTTGCTATCTAAATTCAAGCAGATGGGAAAAGGAAAAGTCCAGGTTGAGCAGCTTTTGTCCTTAAGGAAGTGACTTTAAGAAAGTTTCACATGTTGTTAATAATTACACTGATTGGCCAAAACTGAGGCACTATCTAGCTGGCCACTTTTCTAAAAGTTTGGAAAATATAGCCTGTAGCTACCTGGCTTTCTATTATCAAAAGGAAAGGGGGAGAATAGACACTGGGGACACTGAGTGACCTCTGTCATTTGTACAACATGATTGAAAGTTCAAGCAGAACAGTGCTGTGTATATGGAAATAGCAGTCATCTGCCCTCAACTGCCCAGTTCTACTCCCCAAAGGAAACTACTATGAGAATGGAACTCTCTTGTTTTTTAGCTATTTTGATGATTGCCAGTTTATATAACAATATATAAATTAGTCTCAAATAATATATTATAGATTCTAAATAGGCTACCTAAATAATATTATTATTGTAACTAATTATAAATCTTCATTATTACTCTGCACATAATACCTTACTGATTTTTACTTCCTATAAAGCTAACTGGGTATTTTGGACTACGTCTCTTGCTGAGGACAACTAAAGAAATTGAATAAGGTAGGAAAAGCATCAAAAACTTGCAAAATAGTGAGGAAGTTTAGGATCAGGATCTAAGAAAAGATAAACTAGAGAGAAACACAAACCTCAAAATTGCCTCACTCCTACCCCCGGGCCCCTGTGAGGACTTTTGCCAAGTCTGGGGAAGCAGCTGCAAACTGAACCGACTTTTTGGAGATTCCCCGGGCCTGGGCTAACAGAAGTCAAAACCCAAAACCTGCCAGGAATAGGGATTTGCTAAATCAAGTCTCCTTTGAGCTGAGAAGCTGAAGGACCACACTGTCAATATGAGGACTAACTGCCAGTAAACCAGCCCCTCCCACGATCTTAATCAGTTTTGTGTCGTTTAATGGTACAAGCAAACTCCAACTCTGACATTATAGTAAGATATTCCTAGAATGATAAGAGGCACTGCTATTTGCAAGAGCAAAGGAATATCCTTTTAGGAGAAGATATGATACCAAAATTTCCTCCAAATAATTTGCAAAATATAGTATCCAACATGCAATGAAAAATTAACTAGGTTTGCAAGACAACAGGATGCAGCAAACAATGGAAGAAAGAGAAACAACAAAAAGAAGATCCCAAAACATAACTTGCTGAAATTATCAGATATGGTTCAGATTCTTTAGAAAAGAGCAAAGTCCATCCAGCTGGTATTTCCTATCTCGTAATGTTTGGTACTACCTTTCAGAGGTTCTATCAGGAATCTGAAAAAAAAAATGAAACTATCATTTACCTTTACATTTTCTTTTACTTCAACTTGACATTTATTACATCTTTCTCCTGATGAAATGTATGAAAATATTGATTAAAGGTACACTATGATTTGAAATAATATGTGAATACTTTGGAGGTGACTCAGGGACAAAGATCTTGAGATAGAAGTCTACGTTCCCTAAAAGCAGTGACACTGTGTCTTTGAACAAGGCCAAGAGAAACTCTAATTTATGGAGAAGGAACATAGTTATTTCATTTCCTTTTGAGCAGTGGCTTTTAAATTTTATTTTATTTTTCTAACCACAAGCCACAGTAAGAAATACCTTTTACACTGTGACCTAATGTATACATATTCATTTGTGTATGGGTGTATATGTCTGTATTTGAAATAACGGTTTCATGGAATAAAACTTACCCTTACTATATGTGGTGCACTCTGAAATGGTCTGTCCATTCTACTCTATTTAATTTTTTTCAAATGCTGTTTGAGACCATTATATTGATTTTTATGTTCCACCCTTCAAAAGCCACTGCTATAGAGTTTTACTTATTTTGCTTTTCTAAATGATAAGACTCTTCAAGTAGCCTGTAAGTGGATTTAATTTGGTTCCATTCTCTTTTCCAGGATCTGTATCTCCAAATACAAATATTAAAATGAGACTATTAGCTAAGATGGAAGAATATTGTGACAATCAGTTTAGAATTGGTTTGGTTAATTTACCTGCCACACAAATTAATGCCATAAGGAAACTTTCCCCTATTTCACATTCCCTGCCCATTCAGCCTCTTTTCATTCTTTTCTGTTTCCTCCTTTTCTTACTTCTCCAGAGACTGATTTTCAGTTTTTATTAGGCATAACATGTTTATTGAAGGGAAGTTAGGAGACTAAGATTTAATGAGCACCAATTATGCACATGGTACTTTGCATACATTTTTCTTCTCAACCACTACTTGTGGTATTTTTTTTATTAATCCTTTTTTGCCCATGAGAAAAGTGGGATTTAGAGAGGTAAATTAACTTTCCCAAGGTCAAAAAGCTCAAGGAGGTAGTTTGTGGTGTAACTGAGCCTCAAACCCAGGTCTGGCTTAACACCAAAATCATTGTGATGTATTTTTTTGATGTCAATATAAAAACCACACACAGGAAAAGTAGGCCTCATGTTTTTAATTTAATTTGAGTAAATCATGTTTGAATATCTCTTTGAGTTGTTTTTTTGGTTGTTGTTAGGCTCCTATATTTACCTATCATTATACAGAGCATATGTTGAACTTGCCAACACAAATTATGTATATACATTCTGTGTAGCACACCATTTATTCATTTCAGCAAGTTATGTTTTGGGATCTTCTTTTTGTTGTTTCTCTTTCTTCCATTGTTCGCTGCATCCTGTTGTCTTGCAAACCTAGTTAATTTTTCATTGCATGTTGGATATGAAGTGATCTCTAACTTACAACTGACTTTTCCCCACAAGGATTCCACGTTTTCTATTGGCTTCACAAAGAAACTCAGGGTTCTAGTTTATCTTTGCATCACAACATTTTCTTTTATTAGCCACCTCAATATGAAACAATATAAAAATAAAACGCTTTCCTACATAACCTTTAGTGCTCAGCAGAGCCCATTAGAGATAATTGAAAATAATCATTCATACAGCTGATTTTGGCATTGATGAACACGTCCTATGATGTTAAAAAAGCACTGCCTATTCTAGATGACAGGATGGATTGAATTAACCAGTAATATCCCCTACTTGACTGAAATGACAGAAATAAAGAAGAAAATGAGTCCACTCCTCTCCTCCCATTGAGCTGTCTCCTTCCCCTGAACTTGTTCAAGATTCCTGGACCCCTCTCAGCCTACAGGAGGTTCGAGATCTAAAGCTCAATATGAAGCAGGTACTCAGTACTTAAAAAAAAATTAACAGCTCTATTGAGATGTAATTTACATACCAAACCCCACTACAGTTTCTACCCACAACAAAATCCCCAACTCTAAACTTACAAGGAAAGGAATAAGACACATCAATTTCACGCTTTCATCTCAGTTTGCACTCAATCTATCCTGATTAAAATGTTGCTCTCCCCCTCTTCTCCATCCTCCCACCCCACTGCCCGTGCCTGGTATAGTGACTTGTCCATTCTGGTATTTTCACACACAGGCTTGCAGGAATTCCTTACTGATTATGTTTAATTCCCAGGTGGGGCAACCATAAAATGACATCATCGTACATGAACACCTACAAGTATACCTCATGCTTTCCTTCCGGTGAAAAACGAAATAGCAAGAGAAGCGAAATTTCAAGCATAATCTTTCACATCACCATTAACAATTAATACCACGTTTTTCCCTTGTAGATTTGAGAGGGTAGCTTAGATGGAGGTGGACCCCAGTGCAGTGACTAAATACAAGGTTAGATTACCATAATACACCTGATCCCACAATGTCAAAGTGAAAATAGCAATGTTATCTTCTGAATAATGTCTTCCATGATGGTGATATCTTTCCTATGTTCTGATGCTCCATATGCTAACTCTCTAACCAAACCGAGGCTGGAAGACATATAAACAGTGTCTTAGTATCCAGAAGAGCCTATGAAAAGGAAGACAATTTACCTTTGGCTTCCTCACAGTAATTGTGAGCCCACGTGATTCTCAAGTTACAGTGGGAGATTCCATGTGATAAGATGCTTTACTAGAGATGAATTAATTAGTGTTTTTTATTCCAGTGTCACAAGGAATGTGCCAGAGAGGCAACTTTGTCAGTCACATTTAGAAAGAAGGGAGAAGATGGTGTCCTGGAATCACTGACTTGAACTACATATACTTCAGGAGGTTGGTCAGGGCAAGTGGTCCTGTGGTAGTGGGAAGATGAGGCCCTGTGCACCCAGCCATTACAGAGGGCAGGTGACAGAGAGGTTGACAAGTAGTCTTTTGTCCCCAGACAGGAGGCAACATCAGGCAACTTACATTTTCAGGATAAAGGAATAAAGGAAGTTATGTAAGCCCTGAAAGTGTAGATTCCTGACAGGAAAACAGGTCATCAGGAAAGCTGAGCATTGATGAGGAACTGAGAAGAAAAACTGTGGGGAACTTGTGGCCGAGATTGAATGGGAAGGGGCTGCATCTCTTTTAAAGGACTGCAGAGGCCTGAATGGGGAATCTGGGCCAGTGAGGCAGCATCTCAGAGGGAACCAGAATCTTGTGTGGGCCCGTAAAGGGCAAATTCTCAGGAGACTGAGATGCATCTCAGGTGTTTAAGTTGTACTGACTTTTATTGAACTACATAAGGCTCAGGATTTCTTGGATAATTTATGGAGATAGGACAGACATAATAGTTTCCTAGTGCTGCTATAACCGATTATCTCAAATTAGTGGCTTAAAACAACATAAATGTATTATTTTACAGTTTTGCAGGTTTGAAGTCTGAAATGGGTCTCACTGGGCTAAAATTGAGTGTCGGCAGGGCTGTATCCCTTCCGAATGCCGATGCCATAGCAGAGAATCTATGTTCTTGCCCTTCCAGCAACTAGAGACTACCCATTGTCTCGGCCAGTGACGCCTCCCTACCTTCCCCTGCTCATGCTGCTCCCTCTGGTTACCTTCCGCTTACCTCCCTCTTCCTCTCATGAGGACCCTTATGATTATATTGAACGTACTTGGACAGTTCCCCTAATTTTAGGTCAGCTGATTATCAATCTTCATGCCATTTACTACCTTAATTCTCCTTGTCATGTAACCTAACATATTTGTAGTTCCAGAGGTTAGAACATAGACATCTGTGTCTACTAAACAGGGAACCCCACCAGGGAGATACTGAATTTATTGGCACTATGTTAGGTAGGTGAGAAGAGCAAGCAGGCTAAGGGACAGACTCAACGCTGGTTCTCAGAACCGACTGCATCATGTGAAAGGTTTTAAAAACACTAATGCCCCAGTTATACCCTCGTATATTTTAATTTAATAGGTTTGGAAGAGGTTCTAGATAGTAACGTTGGGGCTACATGGATCTGAATGACTTTAAGTGATTTTTATTTACAAGCAGGGTTGAGAACCCTGAGCTAGGACAGGAGAATTGGTAACTTAATTTTAGGGGGTGAGGACAGAAATCCAGATCACACATACTCTAAAATTCTAGGTTCTTTTCAGTTACTTTTGTTATATATCCCATCCCACTTCCTTAATTTACCTCTACCTATCAAATTTGAGTTTTAAATATTCCCAGAAGTAAATAAATTTTTGTCTAGAAAAAATATTGTTTTAAATTGTACTTTATACATTTTAATTTACTCTGTCGATCTATTCTAACTTGCTTTCCAAAAAGTCTCTAAACTGAAAAATTACATCATTAAGGGTTCATCAATAATAGTTTACTGCACAATATATACCTCCTTCATTTGTAATGAAGAGTTAAACTGTATTTCATTTACCTTAATGAAATCTATTTTCTTGAGGCTTCACCCTATATTGTTTACTTTGTAAACACTTCATGGTATTTGCATCAGTTTATGCGTTTTCTTTTTTGTTACTTTTCTTATTTTATGTTATTTCATTCTTGCATATAAAATTGTTGGTAGTTGCCATGGCAATTCTAATTGATTTCTTTCTGCTGTTTTTGCAGGCTTTTAAAAAGATTTGCACAATACATCCTTCATATTGTTATTTTTATCTCTGTAAGTTTGTAATGGCCTCTCCAAAAAAAAAAAAAAGAAAAGAAAAGAAAAAGAAAGAAAGAAAGCTGTGTAACAAGAGCATCAGATGTTACTTTGCTCACTGTGGAAGGCTGTGAGAAAAGAAGAAAACTAAGGAAGTAAAGCCAAGCAGGGAAGGGCAATGAAGAAAAGGGTTAGAGTTCAAAAGTAAAAGTGTGGACCACACAAAAGAAAGAGATCAGGTACCTGAGTCAGCGGCAGTGCAATGCAAGGGTGAGAGATGAGCTTTTAAAGAGAATTGAACTTGTCAATATGCCTCAGGTCTGGAAAACCGATAAATGATGGAGGCAGAGGCAGGAGAGGGAAGCTAGGTGAAATGTCACCATTTTCTTTGTTTAGCTCTTGGGATCGCAAAACCTTCACTACACACACACACACACACACACACACACACACACACAATCATGCACTCACAGAATGTATCCATGTATCTATTGTCAAGTCAGCACACAGTCACATTTCAGCAAACCAGAGAAGTATTCTCTGACAAGATTCTGTGTTGTTGATTAACTGCCTTCTTCTACATGAGCTATCATATCAGTTGCAATTAGTCCTAGAGATCAGGGGGAAAAAAAAAAGATTCTAGGGGATCTGGAATGAATTGAATTTGGTTTTGGAACTCCAGAAAAATCCACATTTTTTTTTTTTTTTTTTACTTACAACACATATTTTTCCAAAAGCTAATTGCTGGAAAAAAACATAATCAAGTGAAAATAACAAATAAATTTTTTAGAGTAAAGTAGGGGTAAATTTAGGGAACAGATATGCGCACCATGAGGCCTACACATGGTTAAAGACCAGCTGTGAATTTTCCATTGAAGCTACTGGCCAAAGGAACAAGGAAAACACAAACAGAAGCAAGACTCACAGTGCCTAAGAAGGAAACATTTGTCAGATACATTGGAAAAACACAATATTTCCGTGAGTTGAGACAGTTGAGAAACTTTCCCAAGGTGGGGATGTCTTGAGACAATGAACAATGGCCTCAACAATCCCCCTGTGATATGAAGCACCGAGTTTCATACAGCTACTTTTTAGAAATTTTTGCCAATGGAGGTCAAAGACTTAAGGCTGCAGCACAACTCACAAAAAGCAGTTTAATGAAGCTGAAGAAGTCTCAAGGACAAATATCCTACTCTGGGATAATTTTGGTGACCAGGAAGTTACTCTATGTAGGGAGGATTACATATTTAATATATTCATTGTAAGAACATTTGTGCTCAACCCTATCATATGCTGAAGTCAAGAGATTTGAGGAGGTCGTAATCTATAAACCATTTCAGATTTTCACTTTACAACAACAAAAGAATCATCTCATCCTTGCGTATGCAGATGAAAAAAGATCTCAGTGATAGTAAACATGATTTATCTGAGGAACCCATTGTAAAAATTACATTACACCGGCTTATGTGAAATATGCAAAAGCTTTGGGAAAGAAATGCCTAGAATAATCCACCATAAAACTTCTAGATAAATTATTATGACCCCATTCTTCTGGTATAAACATAAATGAGTTTCTGATAAATGTATTTTATGTTTTGTTTCATAAGACCACCCTATTATAAATTCAGGATAGTTAAAAGAAAAATTTAAGACCCCCTTTCCTTTCACAGTCAGAATGATGTTTTTCAAACCAAAAACATATGTTTAAATTTAGCTCCACATGTGCCAGCTTGCTATTGAGTGAATACTGACATGTGTTTGAACTGCATGGATCTCAAATTGCTTTGTACTTCTCTCCTCAGTCCCCCCAAACTATACATTGTTTCTCTCTCTCTCACCCTCTCTCATACCCTACATACTGGGAATTCATATATTTAGCAGGTAACAGGGTCCTAGTATTCAGAGCAAACAATTTCCTTCATGAAAGATCAGGACGGCATGCTATACACAGTACCTTACCTTACAGGGTACAAATGAACGATTCTTGAAAAATTCTGAATACCCCTTGAGCTTGAATTCTGAATACTTCTTTTTTTTTTTTTTTTTATTTATTAAATCATAGCTGTGTACATTGATATGATCATGGGGCATCATATACTAGCTTCATAAACCATTTGACACATTTTCATCCCAATATTCAACATAGCCTTCCTGGCATTTTCCCAGT
>CAUYPK010021047.1:0-16726 GCA_963574355.1 Loris lydekkerianus | reverse complement strand
TAAAGTATCCCAAGAATGGAAGAAAAAGTACCCAATGTACTCAGCCTTACTATGAAACTAATTTAGTGCTTTCACATGAAAGCTATAACTCAGTTGCAACCTAAGAATAGGGGAAAGGGGGAAAGGGAGAAGAGGGAGGGGGGAGGGGGGTTGAGGGAGGGGTATTGGTGGAATTACACCTACGGGGCATCTCACAAGGGTAAGGGTGAAACTCAGCAAATGTGAAATGTAAATGTCATGCCACGGTAACTAGGAAAATGCCAGGAAGGCTATGTTGATTATTGGGATGAAAATGTGTCAAATGGTCTATCAAGCTAGTATATGATGCCCCATGATCATATCAATGTACACAGCTATGATTTAATTAAAAAAAAAAAAAACATTAAAAAAAAAAAAAAGAGAGATAGAATAATAATGAAAAGGTTTGATATATTGTGAGGATTACCAAAATGGGACACAGGGACATGAAGTAAGCATGTGTTGTTGGAAAAAATGTGCTGACACACCTGCTCCAGGCAGAATTGCTCCAAACTGTCCATTTGTAAAATGCAATACGTGCACAGTGCAATAAAGCTAAGCAGGATAAAGGAGGTTTGCTTGTACTTATTTACTTCCTCTATCGTTTGGTAAGTTACCAAAGTCTTCAGACAAAATACCATTGCTTGCAGACTCTTCCTGCCATCTACTTACCATTTCATTGATCTTTTTTTGATGTTTATTTCTAAATTGAAGCTTCATCACTGCACTGATCTTTTTTACTTTAAACTGATTTCATAAACCCTAATCCATCCGTTCTTTTTGTCTTGAGTTACTGATCTCATGGTTTAAATATTATAAAAAACATAAACCTAAATTTAACTTTCATTTTCCAAACACTATGAGTTGCTACATTTTGTGATCTGTCCTTGCAATTAAATAGCTGAGAAGAACTATTGCTGTTACTACTCAATTTAAAATAATGCACTGAATATATTTTCTGCAGGATCAGAGATTTCTTTAAGTTACTGAAAAAGGAACTATCCTTTCTGGGAATGAATTTAAGAAAAAATAAATCCATATAACCGTATGGATTTGAATGAATTGACATTAGTTTTTGCAATGCTTTGAACGATAACCAGTTTTGAAATTTGTATAGCCAGCTGCTGTCTTTAGATTCTAGCTAATTTTGTGTATGAATAGGGTATTTCACCTGGCTTTTCCTACTTTCATGCTTCTTCAAGAGACATGTTTCCAAAGGCACAGGCAATTAACGGTGCTATCTGAGGCTAACTTCCCAGGCAATTTAGGCAAACAAGGTTTCAGCCTAAAATTTCCAGATAATTGCTTTGTTTTGCTGCTGAGGGTGGTTTGTGAAGAGTAGCAGAGAACTAGACTAAAATAAATTTATTTAATCTACAAATTCAATAGCAGGGTGTGTGTAACTGTCATGTATTTTGGGAGATGAAAAATGACGTCCCATGGCAACAGTATTTGGCTGAAAATCCAAACCATTTAGGTGAATTAAAATGTGACATTTTTGTTTATAGCCTTAGACATATTACATTGTTATATCAATGTAAAGATTTTCCTCGTTTCATACCAATTCCTAGCCCCTAACTCAAACATTAGATTTGGTATATTGATTAAAAAGGAAACAATATATCCCTATCTACAACTGTTTCAGAGTCAGTATATTTATCCATTAGATGAGTCACTGTGGTAAAAATAATAGCTTACATATTCAGGCAACCTTGACATTTACCAACTTGAAAAGTTATTAAATTCAGTTTTCTCATCTGCAAAAGGGTAATAACAAAAGGTTTTTATGAGCTTGTGTTCATGACAACTGAGATAACACTATTTCAGTCATTGGCACCAAGGAGAAGCCAAATAAATGCCCATTCCTCTCCTGCAGAAATTTTCTTTAATAAATTTTAATAAATTTACAATTGAAGGTTTAAAATAAACTTTTCAATACTTACCACCTTTGCATACTTCTGAATGCAACACCTGAAGATAGCAATGTACTCACTTTCCATCCATGATATATGCTACCTTTAAATTTTCCTAAATCTGCCTTTTTCAAGTTTCAAAGAATATCCTTGAAAACTTGCATATACAGTTTTCATGACTTCTACGCTTGTGTAACAATTATTTTGTCTTAAATTCTTATGACTTCTTAGTCAAAGTGAAGCAAAGAACTTCTGATTATAACTAAGTAAAGGAGCTCAGGAAATTTTACACCAAAATCTGATTCCTTGTTATGAAGAGTATTTTGAATTAAAGGGCCTTAGAGATCAACAGGTGCTGGAAGGGGTTTTCCCTCCATCTTTACAAAACAAGATTCATCAAAAAAAAAAAAAAAATTGACTTCCCTTCCCATCCTTATCTTAAAATATTGCATAAAAGGTGAAGAATGCAACCTACAGTAATAAAAAATCTTTCAACAACAACAAAAAGGCCCAAGCCAGATGGAGTCACAGACAAATTTTACCAGACCTACAAAGAAGAAATGGCACTTATATTGCAGAAATTATTCTATAATATCAAGAAGGAAGGAATCCTTCCCAACTCATTCCATGAAGCCAATATAACCTTGATACCAAAGCCTGGAAAGGAAACAACAATAAAAAAGAAAATTACAGACTAATATCCCTATTAATACAGATGCAATAACCCTCAATAAAATGTTAGCAAACCAAATTCAATAGCACATCAAAAAATGATCCACTATGACCAAGTGGGCTTCATTCTAGAAATGCAAGTATGGTTCAACATAGTTAAATCAATACATGTGACTCATCACATAAACAGAAACAAAAACAAAGACCTTATGATCATCTTAATTGATGTAGAAAAAGCTTTTTACAAAATTCAGCACCCTTTTGTGATTAAAAAACCTCCACAAACCGAACATAGAAGGAACATATCTCAAAATTATAAAAGCCAAATATGACAACCCTATAGCCAACATCGCACCAAATGGAGAAAGGTTTAAAGCAAGACAAGGGTGCTCACTGTCACCACTTCTCTTCAGCAGAGTGTTGGCAGTTCTAGCCAGAAAAATCAGGCAAGACAAAGAAAGCGTATTCAAATCAAACTATCGCTTTTTGCAGATTTTAAGTAGCACATGAACTTTGACACCCTGTACATACATACAAGATGAAGTAGTGCTCAGTCATAAAGAAGGATGAATTAATGCCTTTTGGGACAATTTAGATGGACCTGAAGACCATTCTCCTAAGTATCTAAAGAATGGAAAAATGAAGACCACATGTACTCACTATTAAATTGGAACTAACTGATGAGAGCACAGAGGGAAGTAAAACTCAGTGGAAATCAAGGTGAGGGGAAAGGGGGGGAGGGGTGAATTAAAGCCTACCTAATGGGTACTTATCCTCTGGGTGGGGGACTCACTTCTAACTCTGGCTCAAACATTACAAAAACATTTGTGCCTCCATAATATTTTAAAATTAAAAAGTAAATCCATTTGTTGTAGGGTCAAGTTTAAGTCCAATATTTCTTTGATCTAATAAAAAAAAAAGAAAAGTAAAATTAAAAGGTTAAAGAAAAGAATGCAACCAGACCTGGCCTAAACTATTTTAAGATACTATCTGTCTCCCAAGTTAATTTAGTTTCCAGAGAGTCATTCACAAGTCAATCTGTTTCCCCTATTTATTCATTCTCCCCACTATGTACTTACCCTCTGCAGCAACCATTTATTGTCTCTCAGCAGAATTCCCTATCTTCTTCATCTTCCCCTACCCCTCTAAAATGATGGTATGCAAACCTCTGGACCCCACTGAGAAACTGGGTAATAACTCTGTGATTCTCCTGGTGTGCACAGTAAATAAATCTCTTTCTCTGCCTTATTGTGAGTTGATTTTCAGCCATCCTTCTAGGGCAAAGGGAAGTTTCCCCTTATCCTTTCAAAAGTAATTTAAGTATATGTGAGGTTTTAAATAGACTTGCCCTAGAGCAATAATTTGCAAATGCCTGGGAAACCAAGTGGCATGTTTATTTTTTGGGGAAAAAAAAGGTATTTTTTTTTTCTTTCCATTAGCTATAGGGTAAAATAGAAAGCCATTTTTAAAGGCACTTTTGATATGACTGGCCTAGCTCTGCAGGTGATTACTATTTAGGCACTACACCTGGCTACAGCAGTACCAAGGGAAGGAACCCCACAGCCACTAAATCTTGTTGGTCTTCATGAGCTTATACAGGTAAAGCGGGGAGTGGTCTGTATTAGCTGCTGATATGCTTCCAAATACCATTTGAGGTATTAATCATAATCTTTAAGTAGTTAGAGCTCTGAGAACTGTAAGCATTGTATGCCTCCATGCCGTAACTGAGAACAGCTATTTTTCCCTCTTCCCTGTAGAATGATCTGGAAGGCAGGGTGTGTTTCTCTGAGGGCCATTGTCTGCAGATGTTCCAGGCTGCCGTCTTCTTCCTCTTCCTGTAAACTGGGCCCTTCTGCTGAAATGACTCCCCTGTGTGACTCCCCAGTGTGGATGCTTTAAAAAGATCACTTTTATTGCTCTTGACACAACTTTTAAATATCTTTTAATGTTGTGCTTTAAATTTTCATTTGCTTTCTCAGAGTAATCCATAAACTAGTTTATAATTTCATCAACTGCAATAAATCAGCAGTGCAGGTTTCATCAGAGTCATCTGCCCTTATGTCATTCATTCACCAGGGTCTTGTATCTGCATGTTGACAGCCATAGGAGCTGACTGGATCATGGCCTTAAAGACATTATTACCACAGAGGCACACTGGGGGATGACAGTGACAATCTCAACCTGGCAATTTACCTTGCACCGCGTTTGTTCTGCGTGGAGCTCGTCGTGGTGATCTGGCAGAGGCTGAGAAAGCTTCTTTTTGAAAGTTCGTAGTTTCTCTAGAGAATCAGCTATTCCTTTCTCACATTTTTCCCAGTCCTGTCATGGAAAAAGAAAGAAATGGTATAAATTTTTTTGATGTAGGAAATAGGAGAAAAAAGAAAAGAAAAAAAGGAAAGCAAAGGAAAGAAAAACAGAAGAGAAAAGAAAAGAAAAAAAAGAAAAGAAAAGAAAAGAAAGGAGAAAAGGAAAGAAGTCTTCTTAATTCGCAAAGAAAGGATTAAAGTTCCACTGATGAACAGTGTGAGGGTGTGCCCACCCTGTTCGCAGAATGCCAGGGTCATCAGAGCAGATTCAAAGCTGACTCTGCTACCAACTTTCTGCGTGGCTTTAAGCAGATAATGCTCTGTGTCTGAATTTTCCTTATGGGACTGGAAATAATATAAATGCTTTATATTTGTTAGAGCATAGAGGAGACAATGGGTGCAAAGCCCAAAGAACAACAGCCATAATATCATGGGTGTGCAAAAATGTTATTGTCTGTAGCCCAACCTGCTTGCAGAAACAGAAGCATCATCCTGGTACTTTGACTCTTTCCTCACCTTACCCAGAATCGTGTCCAATGTCTACCCTCTCTTGAGGGATAAAAAGGAAGATATAGGACCTCTCTCAGAATGAAAATACATTCAGGTAAGAAGAGAAAGAGAGAGATGGAATATTAAAATAATACAGCCTTATACTCTGATTCAATTTGATATATAATTTGTATGAGCCTCATACATTTGAATTCTTACAGAAGACAAAACACATCACAGAAGGCTTGGCATGTGACTGGCTTCAGGTGGTTAAGGGCTGAAATATGTAGCAAAGGGTTAAATGTATAATACGTGAAAACACTTACAAATCAAGAAGTGGAAGAAGAGAAAATGTACAGTTTAAGAAATGTATCTCTAGTATGTGAAGGGGTGCTGAGTGCTCTGGAGAAAAACACAGCAGGGTTGGGAGTGGCTGTGTAGAACGCAGGTCTCTGTGTCCTGATACATGAACATGTACACTACGTGGTTATGTTTGGAAAAGTCACCCACCAAACTGGTAGCAATGGGGACCAGGGGAAGACAGTAGTGTAAAGGATGGTAGTGTAAAGGAAATTTCATTTTTTACTCTATGAACTTTAATTATTACTGATTTTTTAATTAGACACATATTTTTTGTTAATTAAAAAAAGTATAAGAAAAAATATTAGGCTGAGCATGGTGGTTTGTGCCTGTAATCTTAGCACTCTGGGAGGCCAAGGTGGTGGATTGCTCGAGCTAAGGAGTTCCAGATCAGCCTGAGCTAGGGGGAGACTCTGTCTCTGTTAAAAATAGAAAAACTAAGGCTGGGTGATCCCAGCACTTGGGAGGTAATCCCAGCACTTGGGAGGCCTAGTACAAGCCATCCATCCAATCCACTTGGATGGATGACTTGCACTCACAGGTTCAAATCCAGTCTTAGCCAGAGTGAGACCCCATCTGTAAAAAAATAGCCGAGCATTGTGGCAGGTGCTGTAGTCCCAGCTGCTTTGGATGCTGAGGCAAGAGGATCACTTGAACCCAAGAGTTTGAGGTTGCTATGAGCTAAGATGCCATGGCCCTCTACCAAGGGTGACCAAGTGAGACTCTATCTCAAAAAAAAAGAAAAGAAAAGAAAAGAAAATAAGCAGCTAGGCATTGTGTAGACCTATAGTCCCAGCTACTTGGGAGGGAGGCTAAGGCAAGAGGATTGCTTGAGCCCAGGAGTTTGAGGTTGGTGAGAGCTGTGATGACATCATGACATCATAGCATTCTACTCAGGGTGATGGAGGGAGAGTATGTCTCAAAAAAAGGGGGGGGGGAATCATAGTAGAGATTTATTCTTCTAGAACCTTAGCTACAAATCAGCTCATATTAACAATAGACACTCATCTAATGTCATAGTGGTAATTAAATTCAACTAAACAAATCTTTTTTTTTGTCCAAAATGGCCATTTGTCTTATTGTAATTTCCTGGCCTCCCCTTCCTCAAGGCTCCTCCAAAGCGGCCAATCCCCACCCTAGGAATTACGGATTTCCACAGAAAGACAACCAGAATCACAGTGAGAATCGCTGTGTGTCACAGCATCTTCTTGCACAGTCTCTCCATCACTACCAGGCTTTTCTTGTCTGGGTTCTTTCTATCTTCTCTTCTGATGCCTCATTTGTAGCGGAACAGCTGACAGATGCTGTTACTGCCACTGTCTTCTGCTGACTTAAGTGCCTCCCCATTTAAAATGTCTTTTGGTTTCTAACTGAACTGAGCCTATGGCCCAAGACTCTCATTTCTATTTAAAATTCCTTCATGGAATTTCCTAGAGTGTGTAATTATATTTCCTCTTCTCAATTAAGAGAAAAACAAAAAATAAAACCTGAAAAAACAAAAGATTGTGTCTATCATGAACAGATTTGTTCCAATTCTCCTTTATTTTAAAAGTACCTTCGTGTCTTCAGACTGCACTTAGTTCATCAATGCTAAGCATAGTGAGGGGAGACAAAAAGATCTTTCTGTTTAAATGGAGCAACATTCTCCATAAAGTCATCACACACTGTGGAATACATCAACATGCATCTCCCAAATGTTTTTTTTTTATCTAAAAGAGATAAGGTCAGCTTCTCATTTGTTATAACAAAATTAAGAGGTGACAGTGCAGAAGACAAATGTACTGGGCACGGAATTATAATGACTATATTTTGGCGTATTTACTAAAAGCATTAAGCATTTTAGCATTACTAAAAATAGATAAATACGATAGCTGCAGTGAAAGATACATGAAATCGAGGCTTATAAACATTACAATTTAGATACATAAATTCCTTCTTAGCCAAACAGGATGTAGTGTATGATTCAAAATGGAATAAACTTTAACAAAAGAAGAATAGGGATGTTCCTTTCCAAGGATGACTTGCTGAAGCTATAACCAAGTCTTTTTACTACACGAATTATAAGGAAATAATGTCATGGCCTGCATACATCTCTCAAAGTGGATGTTTTATACACCAACAGACAGACAAGAAAAGCAAATGTAATGACTCAGACAACATGCCTTATTAAGTCTCGGGATGATCTCCAAAAATCACATCAACAATTTAAAAATATATATATGATTAACATGTTAATCATATATATGACAACATGTTGTTAGCAGAATGAGTTACAATGTTTTAAATTCTTTCCTAAAAGCAAAAGGATGAAAAACGAATCAGGCATATTATATTACTGATGAATTGTGCTATATGCAAATAATAGTTATTCAGTGGCATTTATGATTGATTGTTTCCTACCCTGAAGGTAATTTATTATTAAATAAAATTCAGTAGAATAAACCCAATGGGTGTACATACTTTAAGCATTAAAAAAAAAGCAAAAATCCCTTTCATTAATTTTAGTTATTACCTTTGATTTAAAGCATGCAATAGGCCAAATTGAATAGATAATCTCATTAAAGTACATATATTGACAAGTATCAATATAAGTAGGAGCTTAGCATTTAGACATGTTCACTTTTTAAAATGATAATAACCCCAACCATGATAATTACTATCATTTACTTAGTGCTTAATATATGCTAGGTGTGGTACCACATGATTTACCTTCATTATTTCATGACATCCTCACGATGGCCTAGGAGGAGGTGAACTTATACCCATTCCACAGATGAGAAAAGCGAGGCTCAGATAGGCTGACTCAACCAGGTCGCTTGGTTTACTATGTCGTTAACTTGGGTTTATCTGAATATAGAGCCCATGTCCTCTTAAATCGCTGATTAAATTATGTGTTATATGTGGAATTGGAGAGTGTGGGATAAAAGCATACTGTGGGAGGTCAGGATAAATCTACATTTTTAAAAATTTACTGTGTGAGATCGGTATGCAATTTGTATCCAACCAAGGGCTTAATACGCCTCCTGGAGATTTTATCTCATGGCAATTGGCTTGGAGAAGCTCAGTTAGACAGAGAGTATCTTTTGGAGCTGGTTTTTCCCTGCTATAAAAGAAGAGATATCAATCTTGAAAACCACTTTAGAGTCTTAGTTTAGGGAGTAGAACCTACCCTTTGAATTTCTGTATGGATTTATAAAGTCATCACGTGGCTAAGGCTTCACACTGGCTATTAATCAGAATTCATTGTTTGGACAACCTTATTAGACTTTAAATTACTTTGTTGGGGGATTTTACTGGAAGACCTAATTCTGCAAATTGAAAAAGTTTTCCAGTTCATGCAAGATAGGACAAAGTCTTGAATAAAACATATGGGATCAAAATTCTGCAGAGTATTATTTAACGATCTTTGTGTTATTTGACTTTCAGGATAACAATGAGAGGAAAAAAGCAGTACAAGTACTTAAAAAGTTTTTTTTTTTTTTAATGTAACTTACTTTCAATAAGAAAGCCAGTTTTTTCTTCTGTTCCTCTAGACTCGTGCTGGCCGATTTCCATTTCTCTTGGATTTCAGTGAGTTCGACCTGCAAGGCAGCCTCAGCTCCACCATCCGCGGAGAGCAGGAGCTGCTTGCCAGCCTCCACCGTTAGGATATAGCTGCCTTGCTGTCGCAGAAACACTTTTTCTTTGAACTGAAAAGAATCACAGCTTTTTACTTTCCCAATCTTTCTTTTCACTATTTCCCTATCTTTCTTTTCACTATTTCCCTATTGAAGTATTTTTGAGTGGGCCACAATTTTAGCACATATAGCACGTCTTCTTTCTTTCAACAAGGTGACACATGCATACTTTGTACACAAATGTAAAAGTGAATGAGAGTCCAATGGGGACTTGGGATGCAATATAAAAACTACTTTATAAAACTGATCACAGGAAGACAGAGGGACGTCTGACCCAGCAAGTAGTGCATAGAGAGCCAGAGAGGATTCTTCAAAGTGGTCAAGGCTACCCCAGTCTTGAAAGACTTGAACTCATCTGGATTAAGAAGGACCTAGGGTGGGAGGCAAGAGTTGACCAGGAGCAGAGGAGAGAGGATGCTTTCCCAAAGAGAAATGAGGATGGGCAAATATATGTGAGAAATGAGATGACTTCAGGAAGCTGGACATAGGGCTGAAGTATGGAATGCAGCTTGGAGAGGGATAGACGGGGTATGTCCGGCATGGGAATTTGCTTTTTTGGTGCAAGTGACTGAGATTCATAGACTACATTAGCAGGGAAGTGATGTGTTTGGTTAAAGTTTTAGTAAAAGCACTCAGCATCTGGGTAAAAGCAGAATGGAAGAGTGACATGTTGGAAATACTAAGACAGGTGGGCTAGCTACTGTCCATCGAGCCAAGACATCATGAGGGTCTTGGTTAGTGTGGCAGCAGGAGGGAGACTTGGGGAAGATTAGATGTGGGGCAGGGTGAGAGACTGGGAAGAGTGTAGCTTTTAAATGACTCAGGACTCCTCTACTGATGGACCAGACAGCTGGTGATGACACCTCCTCAAACTGGGTACGTGGGAAAGAGAGAATGGTTGGTCCGGTGGTCACATGCTTTGTTGAGACCCACAGGGTATGTTACATCTGCAGAACACACAGATATAACTCCAAAAGGTGGTCACATAAGTGAGTTTAAAGCTCAGCAGGTGAATTTGACCAGAAGACACAAATTTGACCCTTTTCTGCTGGCAGGGGTAGTTGAAGCCATGTCCCACACATTAATCTATATTGTCTCTTTATATTTTAAGCTGAATTCACTTTGTTGTTAGATTTCTCTCAGAGAAATCTGGAGGAGAACAGAACTGGAAAGAGTGACTTTTTTTTTTTTTTTTTTTTTGTTGGAAAGACTGACTTTAAAGGAATAAGAGCTCAGGAGCTGAGCTGGGAGGACTGACCAGGGCGCCAGGAAGCATCTGTCTGGGACGCTGGAAGGTCACATTCCTGGTCAAAGTCAAGGGTTACCTGGGAAGGAACAGACCTCAAACAGGACGGGCCTTTTACCTTCTCCAGTTACATGTTAAAGCTGCCCCTGAGTAAACACAGGCATGTCTAATCCCCACACTTCTCCTCTCCTGAGCATCGCCTTTCTGTCCACACGGGGGCTCGACGAGTGGCTGCAGGACTTGGTGTGAAGTGGAAGGAACCTCTGTGAGAGGCCAGGCTTACTATCATTTCATCATGACATAGGACTTTGCAATGCAATTGTCTTGGGTGTTCCTGTTGACATTTGAGAATGTTTGTCCCAATTCCAGTGTCACTCCAGGTCCTTCTGAGGAACCACGGCTGAAGTGAAGTGCACAATGGAAACGGGTAAGAGGTTACGACAGTGCGTTTGCCCATACCTGCACTTCATCGAAGAGGGTCCTTGCCTGCTGCAGTGGTATAGGGACGCTTCCCAGACCACTCACGGGGAGGTAGGACACTTCCACCAGCCACTTGCGAAGCTTTTCTGCCATCTCCCTATAGCGCTGCCACTGGCGGATCTGGCTGTCAATGATCCCCCGCCTCTGCTGGGCCCGGCGAATCACTCCCTGCCACTGATTACTCAGGAGCGTCAATTTCAGGTTGAACTCATCCCTGGGGAAGAAACAACTACAGGGTGAGAAACATTGATACCTTGGATATGGACATGTCACCAGCTGATGTATACACTTCCCAAAAACTTACGCTCTGAGAAGGGACCCAGGGTGGTCGTTTTCAAATGAGATGTGATCTGCTATCAATTGGATCTAGTGCAAGTAATTTTAAAAATTAAACTACTGGTGTTTCCCAATAGCGAGTGCTATCATGTCTCAGCACGGGTTGAAGGGAAATCTACCCAAAGGTCACTGTCGTTCATTCCCTCCCTGAGGGCATGAGAGGGGAGGAGGGGAAAGCCACAGGTGCAAAAGGAGTCACTCCAACCCAAGTACCTCCCAGCTACATGCGCAGCGTGGGACAGTGTCCTGTGGGCCACCTGCAGGAAGACACGGGGAGCAGAGTTTATGGAGAGCCTCTGTCTCTAGATCAAATCTTAAGCCACTTTGGATGGACAAAACTTCAAACTATGAGTTTAAAAAGACTTTTAAAACCTGTACTCCATAAGCTCTCTCAGTATTCCCTGATGATAATTTGCATCCCACCCATTAATCTATATTGTCCCTTTTATAGCTTAAGCTGAAATCATTTTGTTATTAGAAAAATAGAAACTAGTCATTTAGAAATATTAAGTGCTACTTCAGCTTTCTCAATTTCATGCTAAAAAATCTCAGATCTTCTACTATGTTCTTCCCACTTCTGTGTTTTCTACTTTTAAAAAGTATTAACAGTTCTTTATTAAGTTGTATTTAATATTCAACTTGTGGCTCTAGAGGTGGTTAGTGACGGTTTGTCCAGCATCAAGTAGGATGCATTTTTCAGTTGATTATAGTGCCAAGCGCACGTTTTAGTATTAAAGTATAACATTACTTTTTTTTTTTCAATTAATTTAGGTTTTCTTCCTCAGAATCCTTCTCTTGAGGGTAGTATCAAATAGTATTGTGGATCGCCTATTCTTGATTACCTCCCATTACCTGCAGCCACTATAAACTTCAATTTTATAGCCAAATGTGTTATTAGTCTCCAAAACTACAAGAGATTAATAACACATAGTCATGGTCAACAAAGATAGTATTGAAAACAAAAGTACTGAATAAAGCCCCCACAAAAAATGTCTTATGCTCTCATTTTAAAAATAGATCCACACAGGAAGGCTATAACCCAACTATAGCACAAGACTATGGGGAAAGGGCCAAGGAAGGGGAAGGGAGGGGGGAGGCTTTGGTGAAGGGAGGGTAATGGGTGGGGCCACATCTATGGTGCATCTTAGAATGGGTATAGGTGATTGCACTAGTGTACACAGCTATGATTTAACAATAAAAAAAAAAAAAATTAAAAAAAAAAAAAAAAGTAGTGGAGAAGCCCCAAGTGTTTGCAATTGGTCAGAGGCCAGCTGGCCATGGTGGCTGTAGTCTCAACAGCTACAGCAGCAGCAAGAGTTTGCAGACAGGGAAGGCCTTCCCTGCAGGTTTTGGTTGAGTTACTTTAGGAGACTTTGGGTGAGTGAGCAAGTGACTTTGAACAGCACCCAGAGGCGGAGACTCAGCTGCTGGGGCGAAATGGAGCTTTCATTATTCAGTTGCAGGTCAGGCACAGCCATTGTGGGACAGCTGTCTTGCAGACTCAGACCTCAGGGTCCTAGAGCAAGGCCGGTTCTAGTGCACCTGGTAAGTGGGCAGCCACCTCTGGAGAGATTCAAGTGGCACATGCTTTCCTGGGAAAGCCACTGCTTAGTCAAGGGACATGGTTTGGAAAGGTGGAGGCTTGTCTCTTAAGAGGGCTGAGGGATTCAAGTTCCCAATCCTGTGGGGTTTGAGGGTAAAGAAGTTAGTCGAGGCCTCCAGTCTCCATCTTATACAGCTGTATCAGCATTGTGATTAGCATCTCATACCACAGAAGATAAACTGTTGTCCAGACAATATTTGGCAGATATATATATATATATATACAGAGTTTCATTTTCCTTTTTGAAAAACAATTTTTTTCAACCTTTTCCCCCTAGATTTTTTTGTTTTTATCAAAAAATATAATTTTTCATTATTGCCTTCTTTAATCATAAGGGCTTCATTTTTGCTAGTTATTGTGCCCCTGTTATTTGTTTCTTCCCCCAATTTTATCCCATAAGGTTTTTTGTTGGTTTGGTTTGATTTATAGCATTTTTGTTTTTCTTCTCTATTTGGTGGAGGTGGGGTCTTATGTCTGCTCAGGCTGGCAAACAGCTGCAGAAGTCAAAGGACCCACCCAACCCAGCCCGCTAGAGGTTGGGATTTGTGGGTGTGGGTCAAAGTACTCTACTGTACATTATTATTACTCTTGTCTTTCTGTTTCTCTCATCCTTTTGTCACTCTTCCCTTTTAGTCCCCACCCTTTCCTTTTTCTTTCCTCTTTAGCTTTTATCTCTTCTTGTTCTTCACTCTTCTCATTTTTTTTAGTTCTTTACCAAAAGGACAGTTCAACACCTTAGGTCAGAGGCATGGTAACTTAAAGAGAAACAGGAAGTGAAAAGAAAAAGTAGGGCAAGGAAACAGACAAGAAGAAAACACTCATGAGGAAGAAACAGAAGAAAAAATCCTGGCAACATGAAAAACCAGAACCAAGCAACCCCCATACCCCCAAGGGATCATGAGGTAGCTATTGCAGAGGATTCCATCTATAAAGAAATGTTAGCAATGACAGAAGGGGAATTTAAAATATGGAAGGTAAAAACAGTGGAGGAAATTGCTGAGAAAGTGGAAAATAACCAAAAGAAAATCCAAAAACAGAATTAAATTAAGAGATAAACAATATCAAGAATACAGAAAGGATATAGCAAAATTTAAGGAATTGAAGCAGTCAATCAGAAAACTGAAAGATGCAGTAGAAAATATCAATAACAGATCATACCAAGCAGAAGAAGGAATTTCAGAGGTAGAGGATAAAGCTCTTGAGCTAACTCAGGCAGTTAAAGAGAAAAAAGAAAAAAGAGCGAGCACAGAACGTTCACTGACAGAATTATGGGACTGCATGAAGCATTCAAACATATGAATTACAGGTATCACAGAAAGGGAAGGAAAATGCCCCAGAGGAAATTTCGCCCTACTAGAGAATATCATAAATGAAAATTTCCCAAATATCACCAAAGATTCTGACACATTCCTTTCAGAGGGTTATCAGACCCCAAGTCATCTCAACTCAAATAGAGCCTTTCCAAGACACATTGTCAAGAACCTGTCCAAAGTCAAGATGAAAGAGAAGATTCTTCAAGCTGCCAGTAGTAAGGGCCAATTGACCTACAGGGGCAAATCCATCATGGTGACCATGGGCTTCTCAAATGAAACTTTTCAAGCCAGAAGAGAATGGTCATCTACCTTTAATCTACTTAAACAAAATAATTTTCAGTCCAGAATTCTATATCCTGTAAGCTAAGCTTTAAAACTGATGGAGAAATCAAATCATTTACTAACATGCAAACATTAAGGTAATTTTCTACAACAAGATCAGTATACAGGAAATACTTAGACCTATTCTACACACTGACCAGCACGATGGACCACCTGCAAATTAAACACCCAGAAACTAAAGGACAAAACCTAGCTTTCAGCAGTGCCTGTAGCTCAGTGGTTACGGCACTGGCTGCATACACCAAGGGTGGGTGGTTCGAACCCAGCCTGGGCCAGCTAAACAACTGCAACAACAACAAAAAAAATAGCCAGCATTGTGGCGAGCACCTGTAGTCCCAGCTACTTAGGAGGCTGAGGCAAGAGAATTGCTTGAACCAAGAGTTTGAGGTTGCTGTGAGCTGTGTGACATAATAAGACTCTGTCTCAAGAAACAAAAAGAAAAAAAACAAAAACAAAAAAAAAAAACCCTAGCTTTCCCAATGATGCAAAAGATAAAACTAAGCAATGGATTTTCACAAAATAAGGTGAATAGAACTCCACCACACTTATCAATTATCTCAATAAATGTTAATGGCTTGAATTCCTCACTAAAGAGGCATAGGCTGGTTAATTAGATAAAGAAGCACAAGCCAGTCATTTGCTGTCTGAAGGAACATATCTCGCCTTGAAGGACAGAGTAAAACTCACAGTTAAAGAATGAAAGACAATTTTTCAGGTAAATGGAAATTAGAAGAAAAGAGGGGTTGCAATCTTATTTTCAAATACAAGTAGATTTAAAGAAACTGAAGTCAAAAAAGACAAAGATGAACACTACATATCGGTCAAGGGAACGATACAACAAGAAGACATTTAAATTCTAAATATTTATGCACCCAACTTAAACGCTTCCAGATTCTTGAAACACCTTAATTAGTCTGATCAATATGATATCCCACAACACCATAATAGCAGGGGACTTTAACACTTTTCTTACAGAGATGGGCAGATCCTCTAAACCAGAGGTTCTCAATCTGTGGGTTGCAACCTCTTTGTAACAATGAAAATACATAAGGGCATTAGGAAGGCTGAGAACCACTGGTCTAAACAGAAACTAAACAAAGATACAAGGGACTTAAAAGTGACCCTATAACAACTGTGCTTGATAGATATATATATAGAACACTCTATCCCAAAGCTAAAGAATATACATTCTTCTCATTGGCCCCTGGAACATTCTCCAAAATAGATTATATCCTAGGACACAAATCAAACATCAACAAAATCAGAAGAATTGAAATTTTACCTTGTATCTTCTCAGAACATAAGGCAATAAAGGTGGAACTCCACTCTAGCAAAAACTGTCATTCCTATATAAAGGCATAGAAATTAAACAACCTTATGCTGAATGACAGTTGGGTTAAGGAAGAGATAAAAAAGGAAATCATTAACTTCCTTAAATATAACAACAATGAAGACACAAGCTACCAAAACTTGTGGGACACTGCAAAAGCAGTGCTAAGAGGGAAATTTATCACATTAGATGCCTCTGTCTGAAAAACAGCAAGAGAGCCTATTAGTAACCTAATGAATTATCTTAAAGAAATGAAAAAGGAAGAGCAATCCAATTCCAAACCTAGCAGAACAAAAGAAATAACCAAAATTAAATCAGAAATAAAGAAATTGAAAATAAAAGAATCATTTAGAAAATTAATGAAACAAAAAACTGGTTCTTTGAAAAGGTAAATAAAATCGATAAACCATTGGCCAGATTAACCAGACACAGAAAAGTAAAATCTTTAATAACCTCAATCAGAAATGAAAATGGAAATAACTGATACCACAGAGATAAGAGAGATTATTTCTGACTACTACCAAAAACTTTATGCCCAGAAATTTGACAATGTGGAGGATATGGATCAATACCTGAAATCACAACATCTTCCTAGACTTAACCAGAAGAAATAGATCTCTTGATCGGGCCAATATCAAGCA
>CAUYPK010021041.1:0-17896 GCA_963574355.1 Loris lydekkerianus | reverse complement strand
CTATCCAGATCCTGAATTCAATTTCTGACATCTCAGCTATTTGTTTGTGCATGGGGTCTTGTGCTGTTTCTGCCCCATTGATCCTTGGGGGAGTTGATCTACTCTGATTATTGATATTGCCAGAGTTTTTCTGTTGATTTTGCCTCATGATTGCTTTTCACCGTTGCCTCTGGCCGTCCTCAGAGTTGGGGAGGTGTCTTTCCAATATTAGACCCCAGCGGGATCACTCGATTGTTGCTGGATCTTTGTAGGGAGTGACCCTGTGTAGTTCCTCTGGGGCTGCTGTAGTTAGGGAGTTCTGGTTGTGGAAGCAGCTCTGGTATGCGACACACCTGGATTGCATGCAACAGGGCTGGGGGCGGTGCGCTCGGTTCTCTGTGCCTGGCGCCCAGCGACTTTGGCACAGAGAACCCAAGGCTCTAGCAGTCTCTGGCCAGGAGAAGGGCTCTGTGCAGATGCTGGGATGGCTTCAGAGGGCTCGCAGGTACCAGAGTCCCTGGTAAGAAGATGAGCTAGTGTGGAGGCTGGGAGGACACAGGAGGGGGGACGCAGGGTTGCGTGGCTCCCGCAGTTCCTGGTCAGGGACTGTGGAGCCCCAGTGGGTGCGGGTCACGGGTCTGGGGTTGCTGCACAGCTCTTATGGAGGTCTGGGCAGCACCAAGCCCAGGAGTTTGATGTTGCTATGAGCTGTGACGTCAGGGCACTTTACCCAAGGCAACAGCCCAAGGCTCCAGTGTGCCAAAACCGTCTCACTCTGCCCCTAAGGATTAGGGCTGTTGGGCAGTTTAGTCCCCACCTTTAAGCTGCTCAGTCACTGGGTTTCTTTGTCCTGCCCGTTCCTTGCTCTGGGACCCTGAGGGCTGAGCTTGCCGGAACAGTTTTTTCACACAATGGCTTTCACTGAGCCCAGCTCAGTGGCTCATTTTGGGGCCCTAGACAATGCCCAAAGTTCTCCACACTTTTGCTCAAGCTCTCCCCCAGGCAGCTCAACTGAGCGCCAAGTCCAAGAACACCAAAAAAGTTCATAGGTAAGGCCTTTCCAGTTTTCATTCTCACTGCTGCTTGTACTCACGGTTGCCGGTGTGATTAAGTCGATTGAACACATGCAGCCACTTGCCAGTTTTTGTCTTCCTCCTGGGGTACAGAAGTTCCTTGCTAGCTCCCTGTATCCTCAAAGGGATGATCATAGGCAGATCCCACCGGCCAGAGATGTCCGATGTCCTGTCTTGTCTCCCCAGACTCGCCGTGCTTAGTTACAGGGAAGCTGTTACTCAGCCGCCATCTTTAATCCAATCTCCTTGATGCTCTTTCTTTAGGAAAAGTTGTATTGTGAAAAAGTGAAAGACTGACTAATAATCCTGTTTTCTAGATTATCCCCTGTTCTACATGCACTAGCAGAATGTAAAACAACTTGAAACATTGTTGCTGATCTATAAGGTGCCATCTTGGCTCCTTCCAACTTAGAACTGCAAATGTCAGAGCCTGAAAAGGTAAAACAAGAGGCTAAAAGTCAGATTCTAGTGAAAAGGACATTGGCATTTCACAGAGGAAAGCAAAGTAGATATTTTGGGTTTCAATAGTAGATTGCTTTTGCAACTAGATTGCAAATCTTTTCCAATTTCAAAGGATTAAGAAAGCTATTTGGAGTTATTTTTATGTTATCAATTAGCATTTTACCTCTAGATGAAATGTAGCATTCAGTTCAGGTTTAAGGGTCATTACATTTGCTACATGGAAAGGCAGGGTGGGAAGAAGAATTGTTCCCATTTTATGCCTGTGGAAAATAGTTCGCAGAGCAGTTATGTGAATTGTAAGGGGTGACAAAGACAGACTGTCTCCTAGCTGGGATTTCACCTGGGAAACAATAGCTCACAGTGCCTACTTGAACCCAGTATCACGTCTGTCTGGTAACCAGGAGCATGGGGGAGAAGGGAGGTAGAAGGAGGTGAAATGGTGCACATAAACACACAATTCATTTTTAAAAATTATTTTTAAGTGTTACATTCACTTCCAAAGCTAAACAAGTACAAAATAAAACATAACTTTAGCAGGGAAATCACATAAACAGCATTGCTGTGAATAATCCCTCAGTAAGTCATGTTGCCCTTCCCTTGGCCTGGGAAGACAGTTTTTTTTTTTTTTTTTTTCAAATTGTGTAAAGCATTTGTGACCTTCCGTTTCACCCACTGCTTTTGCCTCTGGCTGACATTAGTAAACACCTTGGAAGAATCTCACAATTGTTAATGGAAAAATGATTAATGGAATCATTCTCACTAGGGGTCAGCAGAATCATATGCTCTCAGAATCTTGCCAGAACTTCAGTTTCTTGGGTCACCAATGTAAAAATCTCATCTCCATGAAATATGATAGTTAAAAACTCATGTAGACTGAAAATGGAGAAGGTTGCGCTCTACTCACATACTGTAGGTTCTGAAAATCTATATGCATTCTGAAACATGTAGTCAAAAAACTGTATGGTTGATTGATCTCTCTGTGTGTCAAGTTTCCTGTCAATAGCTAATATATAGCAATACCTGGGATAGCTGAGGTAGCTGAGGCACTAGATAAACTGTCCTCAGCACGTTGAAATGTACGCTATGAATAACAAGGGCTTTTGTAGTAAAAGATTTTACTTGAACCACTTGATATATCTATGATCTTAAGTTCTCTAAGCCTCAATGTTCTTTTCTTATAAAATGAGAATAAAAATAACCTCTCCCTCAAAAGATTCTTATGTGGTACCCAGCGCTGGTGGAATTATAGAGAAAACGCCAGCACACTGAGTTTAAATTAGGTCTGGAGTCCTTTATTGGCTAGCCCACCGAGAAAAGGTTCACATCTAAAAAATTCTCAGTCCCCTATGACAAAGGAAGGGAGTTTTTATACCTTTTTTTCAGTTGAGGGGGGAGGTAGGTAGGTGGAATCTCTGCAAGGTTAGATTTACAGGGTTTGGGGTTGGTTGGTTACCAGGGGAACCAAGGATAGGAATATGGTTTTACAGGGGTCTGCTGTGACTCTGGGTTAATCCCCTGCCTCTGCGGGATATGTGTTTAACAGCCTGTTTCTACAGGCCTACATGCTGAAGGGGGTGCTGGAGGGGAGGAGGAAAGAAAGTGCAAATTGGGGCCCATTTGGCCTTGAGCTTATGGGAAATGAAATGATGGCAAACCTGAAGGTGACTTTCATATTGGAAGGTCCTAGGCTTTATTTACACACACTAGGTATACATGTAGTGCATATGATGACTGCTGAATTGGCCTTTTTGCAATCTCTTTTGCCCTTTGGAGCAGCCACACTTTTCTTTTTTCCTCTGCTGTTCAAGTTTCTACTCTTTGAATCTGTACAAATTAAATACTCTTGTCTCTTCCTACAAGGGGCTTAACAGTATAATTTTTACTTTAGGTAAGTTATTTTCCATATGGGAAGGCCAATCTTCTCTTCAGTTGTATCAGTGATGGTCAGGTTCCCATCTGATCACATCTGGGGATACTCTATATCTGGCTCTTTCTGGAGATTTTGCCTGTTTCTGCTTTGCATCTTCTGTGATGATCTTAGAATCTCATGTTCCCCATCAACCATTGTTCCTAGGGCCTCAAACACTAACAATCACAGAATCCACTTGAAGGAAGTGCTCCCTGGGGAGAACCCTGCAGGTTACTTGAGCTGGCGAGAATGCTAAGAAGCATACACATGCAAACACCTCTTATCTTATGGAAAAGAAGATGTATTTTCTCTACCTTTTGGCCAGGACTACATGTCTCAAAAAACACCCTATCATCCACTTCTGAATCTAGCACCTGCTGTGCTCCAGGCTAAGGATGTTCTATGTTAAAGCTTTAAACTTCCTTCTAAAGTGCCTTGCTTTTTTGCTTAATTTTGAATGTCTCTTATAAAAATCTTCAAACTTAGCAGAAGCTACAGTGAAGGGACCCAAATTCTACACCTGTATTTCCCAGATGTGGAAATTAAAGGCCAGAAAAGCAACTTCTCCAAGCTGAGAAGCCAGTGGACCGGTGTGAGGTCTCTGAATGCTACAGCAGCTGAGTTTCTTGACCCTCTCCACAATAACATCCTTAAAAAAGAAGCACCCCAAAGAGAGGAGATATGTTTTTAAAGCAGTTTTATTAAAATATATCTCCCATGCCATACAATTCACCCATTTAAATGGCACGATTTTGTGGCTTTGAGTCTATTCCCAAATGTGCATCCAAAACCACAATCAATTTTAGAATATTTCTATTACACCAAAATGAAACTCCATGTCCCTTAGCCATTGCTGCCCAAACACCATTCTCCCCAGCCCTAAACAACCACTAGTATGCTTTTTGTTCCAGGGAGTTCATTTAAATTGAATCATACATTATGTGCCTCTTCTGACTGGTTTCTTTCCCCTAGCATAACGTTTCAGAGGTTCATCCATGTTGTAGCATGTATCAGAAGTTCATTACTTTTTATTGAATAATTTTCTATAGTGTGGATGTAGCACATTTGTTTATCAATTTTTTAGCTGATGGGCATTTGAGTAGTTTCCACTCCTTGGCTACTGTGCAAAATGCTTCTTTGAATAGCGTAATTTTTGTGTGAACATGTTTTCTATTATCTCAGGTGTGTACTGTACATAGGGAGAGATCTGCTGAATCACACAGTAACTCTACACTGAGCAATTCAAAGAACAACTTGGGTGGTTACCAAAGAGGCTGCACCATTTTACATCCCCATTAGAAGCCTTCTAAGACTTCCAAGACTTCTAATAAGACTTCTAATTTCTCCACATCCCCACCATCCTCATTATTATCTCTTTTTTATTATAGCACATTATATTATAGTATTAAGTTGTATCTCATTTTGGTTTTGATTTACATTTCCGTGATAGCTAATGATGTTGGGCATCTTTTCAAGTGTCTGTTGGAAATTTGTTTATCTTCCTTGGAAAAATATTTAATCAGATCCTTTGCATATATTTTTGGACAATTTGTCTTTTTATTATTGAGTTATAATAGTCCTTAGTATATTCTAGTACTATGTGTTAGATCCTTTGATATGATTCACACAATGTTTCTCCCATTCTGTGGGTTGTTTTTTTTACTTACTTATTTTATTTTTTTGAGAATATATATTGATACACCATTTCTATGAATTTTAAGTCACAAAGGATTTACTCAGGATTCTTTCTATTTTGGCATCCTACTATATTTCAAAAGAAAACTGCCTTTAAATGGACATAATACAAAACAATCTTCAGTCTTTTGTGAGAAAATTAATGTCAGAAAAGTTTTATGGATTATTTCACACTTCTAAAGACATTAGCAAACCCTTAACTCTGTGGGATGTCCTTTGCTCTTATTCTGCAAACTTGACCTCAGGAAACCACTGTCTTTCTGGCAGATCCGTGGGGGTTTTCCTTCACTGTGTATTTGCCTCATTCACTGATGTGTTCTCTTCCTCACTTTCTCATTTTATTGATCTATACAGCCACTTAACAAAAATTGTTTTTTCACTTTCTTAATGATACCTTTGAAACCCTTTGTGTTGTTGTTGTTGTTGTTGTTGTTTAAATGAAGTTAAATTTGCCTATTTCTTCTTCTCTTGTGCTTTTGGTACCAAAGCTGAAAAGACATTGCTTAATCCAGAGGCACAAAATTAACACCAATGTTTTCTTGTAAAAGTTTTATAGTTTCAGCCCTTACTTAGGTCTCTGATTTATTTTGAGTTAACTTTTGTGTGTGGTGTGAGGTAGGTCTCCATATTTATTCTTTTGCATTTGGCTATTTAGTTGTCCCAGCACCATCTGCTCAATTTCCCCATTGAAATAATCTTGGTACTTTTATCAAAAATCAATTGACTGGTTTGTTTCTGGACTCTTGATTCTGTTCCATTGATTTGTAGGTCTACTCTTATGCTAATACCATGCTGTCTTCACTGCTGTAGCTCAGTAGTTTTGAAATTGGGAAGTATTAGCCCTCCGATGACTTAGCTCTTTCTTGTTTTGGCTATTCTCGGTCCCCTGACTTTCCCTAAGAATGCTAGAATCAGCTGATAAGTTTCTGCAAAGAAGTTTCCTAGGATTTTGATAGATTGCTTTGAATCTGTGGGTCAGCTGAGAGAGAAATGTTATTTTAACATTAACTCTAACAATCCGTAAACATGGAATATCTTTCCATTCTTTTAGGTCTTCTTTAACTTCTTTTAATAATGTAGTTGTCAGAGTATATGCTTTGCATTTTTTTCTTAAATTTATTCCTGCATATTATTTTTTTCAGTGCTATTATAAATTGAATTGTTTTTCTTTTTATAGTATTTTATTTTTTAATTTATTGTATTTATTTTAATTCTTCAGGGGTTACAGTGTTTTTATTACATGGATATCTTATATAATGCTTAAGGCAGGGAATTTGGTGTGCCCATCACCAGAACAGTGTTCACTAAACCCAATAGGCTAGTTTTACCCCACACCCCTCTACTCTCCTTCTTTCTTGGTTTCTAATATCCTTTATGTTGCTTTGGACCCAAGTGTACCCAGCCATTGGCTGCCATGTATTAGTGAGGGTGTTTGATTTTTCATCAGGATGAGGTACTTCACTTAGGAAGAGGGTGTCCAATTCCATCCAATTTGCTGAAAATGACATAATTCCATTACCTTTTATGCAGCAGTAGTGTGTGTGTGTGTGTGTGTTTGTGTGTGTGTAGCACATTTTCTTTATCCAGTCATGAATTGAAAAGTGCATAGGTTATTTCTACATGCTTGAAATTGTGAATTATGCTGAGATAAACAGTTGAGTGCAGGTGTCTTTTTGATAAAATGACTTCATTTCCTCTGGCTAGATACTCAGCAGTGGGATTGCAAGATGAAATTATAGGTCTGCATTTATTTCTTGTTGAATCTCCGATCTGTTTTCCATAGAGGCTATACTCATTTGCAGTCCCACCAACCGTGTATTAGCATTTGCTTCTCTCAGTATCAACAGCAGCATCTATTGTTTTTTGACTTTTTTTGACAATGGCCATCCTGGTAGGGGTAAGGTGGTATCTATTAATAGTTGTATTTTAACTTGCATTTCTGATTAGTGATGTTGAGCATTTTTTTCAGATTTATTGCTGTAATATGTTGGCCTTCTGGATCCTTGAGTGCAGCCTTTTGAGCAAATTCAAATTTTATAGAAGTTTGAGTTTAGTCAAAGGGTCATACTTAGGGATCTGGAAGGCCCCACTTTTGGATCTCCTTTTGAAAAATTTCCACTCGGGTCTTTTGCCAACTGTTTAATTTTGTTGTTCTTGTTGTTTTTCCTTATTGATTTGTTTGAGTTCTTTGTAGAGTCTGGATATCATACCTTTGTTAGATGAATAGTTTGTAAATATTTCCTCTCACTCTGTAGATTGTCTATTTGCTCTGATGACTATTTCCTTCACTGTACAGAAACTTTTAAATTCAATTACAGTTTTATTTATTTATGTTGTTGTTGCAATATTTGTATTTTAAGTCTTAGTCATAAATTCTTTGCCTAGCCTGATGTCTAAAAGAGTTTTTCCTGTTTTCTTCCAGAATTTTTATGGTCTTTACTCCATTTTGAATTACCGTATATACTCGAGTATAAGCCGAGTTTTTTCGGCACAAAATTTGTGTTGAGTTCGGGTTTTTCGGCACAAATTTTATACTCGAGTATATACGGTAGTTTTGGCACACTGCAAGAGATGGAGGTCCCATTTCATTCTTTTGCATGTGACTTTCCAATTTTACCAGTTCCATTTACTAAACAGGCTTTCTTTCCCCAGTATATGTTGTTGTTTGCTTTGTAGAAGATCATTTGGTTGTAGGTAGATATTTATACACATATTCTGAGTTCTCTATTCTGTTCCATTGGTCTATACCTTGACATTTTTATCAATACCATGCTATTTTGGTTACTATAACCTTGTGGTATAATGTGAAGTAAGGTAATGTGATACCACGAGACTTTTTTTTACTTACATTGCTTTAACTATTTGGACTTTTGTTGTTGTTGTTCTAAAGGAAGCTTAACGATTATTTCTTCTACATGTGTGAAATATAATGCTAACATTTTGATGGGGGACTGTATTGAATCTTTAAATCACTATGAGCAGTACAAACATTTTAATTATGTTGAGTCCAACAACCCATCAGCAGGGGATGTTTTTCCATTTGTTTGTCATCTATGAGTTCTTTCATCAGTGTTTTATAGTTCTCTTTGTACAGATCTTTAGCTTCCCTTGTTAAATATAGTCCTTGGTATTTTATTTTCTTTGTAGCTATTTTTTTTTTTTTTTTTTGAGTTTTTGGCTGGGGCTGGGTTTGAATGCTCTACCTCCAGTATATGGGGCCGGTGCCCTATTCCTTTGAGCAACAGGTGCCACCCTCTTTGTAGCTATTTTGAAGGATATAGAGTCCTTGACTTGATCTTCCTCTTGAATATTACTAGTATATAGAAATGCTACTGATTACTGTGCATTGATTTTAAAATCTTAGATTTTGTTGCACTTATTTATCAACTCCAGGAGTCTTTTGGCAGAGTCTTTAGGGAAGTGCTATTCAACTTTTTTTATTTCATGGCACACTTGAACCTATGGGTAAATTTCCATGGCACACTTAAATCACATTGATAAAAAAAGAGTAAAAAAAAAAGAATATACTTACTATGCTTTGAATTTCTTTCAAAAATAATTTAAATAATGATCTTTAAATTGTGATGAATGTGTTACTTAGTTCAATGTAAACATTTCACATGGTATATAGAAGCAGTACCATGAATCCCATAAATGCATCAATGTACAAAGTTATGATTTAATAAAAAATAAAAAAATGGATAAATGAATAAATAAAAATTTTCACAGCACACCTAAGATTCTCTCATGGCATAGCAGTATGCCATGGCACACTGGTTGAAAATCACTGCCTTGTGGTTTTCTAGATACAAGATCATATTGTCAGTATACAGGGATAGTTTGATCACTTCTTTCTTAATTTCGTTCCTCTTTATTTGTTTCTCTCACCTAATTATTCTGGCTAGGACTTCCAATACAGTGTTTAATAGACATGGTGACAGTGAACACACTTGTCTGTTCTACTGAAGGAATGCTTTCAACTTTTCCTCCTTCCTCATTCAGTATAATGTTGACTGTGGATTTGTTATATATGGCTATTATAATTTTGAGGTATATTTCTTTCTAGGCCTAGTTTGTTGAGGATTTTTATCATGAAAGGGAGCTGAATTTTGTCAAATGATTTTTCTGCATGTATTGAGATGATTATATAGTATTTGTTTTTGTTTCTGTTTTCATATGGTTAATCATGTTTATTGATTTTTGTATGTTAAACCATCCTTGCATCCCTAGGATGAAACCCACTTGATTATAATGGATTGACTTTTTTTTATTTTATTTTATTTATTTATTTATTTATTCATTCATTTATTTTTATTATAGATAAAAATATGCACCATTGATGTGGCCTGACCCATTACCCTCCCTCCACCCCAACCTCCCCCCTCCCATCCCCTTCCTTGGTCCTTTCCCCATAGTCTTGTGGTATAGTTGGGTTATAGCCTTCATGTGAAAGCTATAGTTTAGCTTCATAGTAGGGCTGAGTACATTGGATACTTTTTCTTCCATTCCTGGGATACTTTGCTAAGGAGGATATGTTTCAGCTCCATCCATGTAAACATGAAAGAGGTAAAGTCTCCATCTTTCTTTAAGGCTGCATAATATTCCATTCTATACATGTACCACAATTTGCTAGTCCATTCGTGGGTCAATGGGCACTTGGGCTTCTTCCATGACTTAGCAATTATTAATTGGGCTGCAATAAACCTTCTGGTACAGATGTCTTTGTTATATTGTGACTTTAAATCTCTTGCAAATCAAACTATAATCCTAATTAAATACATGTTAAGAGTGAAAGACCAATCGACAGCTTAGATTTAAAGTAGAAAATAACTAGAAATTTATTATTGGTCCTTTATTATTTACTCGTAATGCTTTTGACTTAACTAAGCTTTTGGATTTGATTAATGTTATTTGCCATGCATGATAAATCTAATCAAACATGCTGTGACATGTATACTATATTTTATAATGTGCCTATAACTTATTCCAATTTACTATAGTCTAAGTTGTGGAACTTTTAACTTAATATTATGTAAAAAGTTAAGTTCATATTCTGGGATTTGGCAGTTTTTTTTTTTAAGGAAACAGCAAATGATCAAAAATGATAAGATGAATTATAATTTTTCATCATTTATCAATAACAGTTAAAAATAAAATTATATTTGCCTATTATATGCTTTAGGAGTGTGTCTGTGTATTTGCATATATATTTGTTGTTGTTGTTGTTGTTGTTATTGTTGTTAGAGACAGGGTCTCTCTCTCTTTCTCTCTGACACCCAGGTTAGAGTCCAGTGTCCTGATCATGTCTTATAACACGCATATAACTCCTGGGCTTTAGTGGACTTCCCACTTCAGCCTGTCATCCTCTTAAGTGGCTAGGACTATAAGCACGTGCTATCTTGCCCAGCTAATTTTTTTTTTTTTTTTTTTTTTTGTAGAGATGAAGTTTTGCCATGTTGTCCAAGCTAGTCTTGAACTCCCAGCCTCAAACAATTTTCTCACCTTTGCCACCCAAAGCACTTGGATTAACAGATTCAAGTTATCACATCTAGCCTATACTTCACATCTTAAACATCAAGAAAACCTTTTCAAAATACGAAACAACTAAAAAGTTTAGATTTTTAAAAAATTCCTATGTTATACCCAATGTTTAAATTATTTCTTACATCTTGCTATATGTAAGTATATACATACAGGCTTATATATGTATACGTGTGTATGTATGTGGATATGTGAATATACACACACACACATATACAGGGTGCACACAAGCTTGTGTGAAATTTTCTATGTTAAACTATTTTAAATTGCACATCCTTTATGTCCCCCCTGTATAATCTGAGTCATTGAAAGTGAGCTTCAGGTATCATGATAGTTTACATTAAATATTTGTGTATATATCATTTAAGAATAGCTTGTTTCTACATTATTGCAACATTATGATGGTTAATTTTACCTATTAATTTGACTGGACACAGTACCCTGATATTTGGCCAAACTTTATTCTGGATGGTTCTGTGAGTGTGTTTTTTGATCAGATTTACATTTAAATCAGTGGACTTGGAGTAAAGCAGATTGCCAATCATAATGTGAGTGAGCCTTATTCAACCAGTTGAATTCCTGACTAGAACAAAAATCTGACTTCACCCAAGTAAGAGGAAGTTCTGCCAGCAGATGGCCTTTGACTTGCACTCAATATTAGTTTCTCTCTTGATTTAACACCAGATTCCATTGAACTTGACCTGAAAGTATTTGCTGAGTCTCCTGCCTGCCATCTTCCCCCATCAGACTCCCCAAACATCCGCAATCATAAAATCCAATTCTTTACTAGACACACACACACAGTCTCACATTTTATTAGTTCTAATTTTTCGGTAGAACTATGACTAATACAAACATCATAATCATATTTTTAGCATTTACAATACAGGTTTGAGCATCCCTAATCCAAAAATCTAGAATTCAAAGTGCTTCAAAATCCAAAAATCCAAAACTTTTTTTAGTGCTGACATGCTGCTATTATGCTGACATGCTTGTGCTGACAAGTAGAAAATTCCACACTTGACAGGTTTCAGTCAAAATGCAAGTGCATAACATACAGGTCATTCAGTGTCCTTAATGGGAAAAAAACCCCCATGCCCAGTGTTCCCCATGCAAACGTGCACAAAGTGAAACAAAATGCCACATATGCAGGTTAAACTTACAAACAGCAAGGTCCCCAGGATATCCCACACGAGACCAAGAGCTGTGTGCATTATTCATTGTGGTTTTCTTGTTTATTCTCAGCTCTGCAGAGAATTCCTATGTTATACCCAATGATATTGTTGAAAAGATATTGTTGAAAATGTCAAAAAGGCCTGGGGATTCCCTTATGGATAAGAGTGATAAAAACAGTAAAGCATCTATGTTTATCTGTAACACAGGGAGTCAAGCTGTTGTAGAAACTAGACAGAAACATCTTACAGAAGAGCATGGTATTAGAATGACCACCACATAAGACTTGAAAAAACAAAAGGATGAATTGTTAAAGTACTGTGCTTAAAGTGAAAAGTTAATGAAAAATAGAAGAATACTGCAAAAACTTAAAAAAAAGGAAGGTCTCAAATAGGTTTAAAAAAGTGCGTTCATTGCTTTGATGGTGAACACACACCACTTAATGGGATGCTGATGATGAAACAAGTAAATATCTACAGCCATGAACTGAACATTGAAAGGGAATATTAATACTCCATAGGCTGGTTGCATAAATCTAACATAAGACATGGCATTGCCATTTTTATCATTTATCACAAAGCAGAAAGCAAATTCATTTACAAGTTAATCGATGTCACTGATGTTGAAAATATGACATCAGAAAAAATGAATAGTGCTGATGAAATCCTGCTGTCTTGGAGTTGCTACCCCAGAGAAACACTAACTATAGCCAATAAAACAGCCTCTCCAGAAATTAAGGAAGCCAAGGACAGAATACTTGCCCTGGGATGTGCTAATGCAGTAGGCATGCGTGAGTGTACACCTGCTGGGATAGGGGTAAGTTTGCATCCTTGCTGTTTGCACGTCCGTCATTATACTAACAGAAAGGCATAGATCACCAGGGACATCTTTTCTGATTGGTTTCACAAATATTTTGTACCAGAAGCCCATGCTAACTGTAGAAAAGCTGGATTGAAAGGCAACTACAAGATTTTGTTATTCCTTGATAATGGTTCTGTTCATTTCCCCACTAAAATTGTTACAAAAATAATGCTTTTTACTATGTATTTCCCACCAAACATGGATTCATTAATTCAGCCATGTGCTCAAAGAACGCTTAGATCAATGATGAACAAATATAAAACACTTCCTTGAACAGCATGCTAGCAACAGTGAGTAAAGGCAGGGGTGTGGGAGGTTTTCTAAAGGAGTTTAGTGTGACAGATGCCAGATATGCTGTCACCATCTCTTGGAATAGAATGACTAGAGATGTAGTTGTTCGTGCCAGGATCAACCTCTGCCTTGTGAAGACGCTCTGTAATGATGATGAAAATGGTTGCATATGTCCTGTGAAAACAACAATCCTTTACAGACACAAAAAAATGCACCTTCAGAGTCGATCCGTAGGCTGGAAGAAGTTGTTAACATCAATGGTGAGACTCCAGTTCTTTCATTGATCGATAGTAAAACAGTCAAAATGGTTTTGAGTCGAGGTGATAGTGATGATGACAATGAAGATGACATTGTGGACATGGCAGGAAAACTGCCTGTAGACAACATGGTGAGGATGTGTGATGGGCTGAATGAAGCCTAGAGCAGTGTGTGTTCATAACAGGGTGAGAAGTCTGTCAGTTTATGCAAGGAAAGAGAAACTTCTAGGATAAAATTCATGTCTGAATTAGGTCGATAATTCTCAAGGAAATGTTTTTCAGAGCCATCCAGAAGCATGCCTCTTCATCCCTAGAAGACCCACTTCATCATCCCAAACTGCTCCCAAGGTTTCTTTTCACCTAAAAAATAAATTACAGTGTGCAGAATCTTTAATCCAAATACAGCATTATAAGTGGAGACTGAAGTCCACTAAGGGTTTGTTGTTGCCGCTGTTTCACAGTTACGATAGGTATTCTGGTGATGCCACTATGCACCGTAGCTACATTGAACACATTACCTTTTTCACTTTATTAATAGCATACATGTTTTACTGTTTAGTGTTTATAGAGAATAAATATAAGAATGCAATGATAGCTTATCAGTAGCATATAAATTTAGAGTCAGGAATGATGTTGACACCAAACAACCACTAATAATTTACATGGGTGGCTGAGATAGCGACACCTATGCTTTCTGACAGTTTAAAGCACATAAACTTTGTTCCGTGCACATATTAAAAGTATTGTAATGAATTAGCTTTAAACTATGTGGATAAGATATATATGAAATGAATTTATATATAAATGAATTTTTTGTTTAGACTTGAGTCCTATCCCCCAAGTTATTTCATCTTGCATATGCAAATATTTCAATAAATAGAAAAAATTAAAATCTGATATACTTCCAGTCTAAGCATTTTGGATAACAAATATTCAACCTCTAATTCTATAATATAATTTAGCCAGTCCATTCTAAAATTGTCGTAATTTTTTTCCAAAATATACTTTTAGCCCTTTTTTTTGGAACTTTGATTCAATCAAAGTTCACACTTCCCACTTTTCTTTTTCCTGTGCACTTGACATTTCAAAGAGACTCAGCCAGTGTAATTGTATAAAGTCTCACAATCTGGATAGGTTATTTCCATTATGGAGTCATTTCTTTTGTTTTGCTAACCCCACGGTGCCCTACCATCAGGAAGGTAGCCTATAGGCTTGATTTTATCCAGGTATAGCACTTTGGGCAAGAATAGCAAGAATTTGAGCTGTTTCATCCTGAGACACATAATGTCATGTGGTCCAGTATCAGTGACACTGCTTTTCATCCCATGGAAGGGAAGGTGATTGCCACATCTCTCCATTGTATAGGTATTTTTATTTCTTCTTTTTGCAAGTAGCAAGTGCTTTCAGGGTGATACTTTGTTCTCAGTGAATATCCTATTCCTCACCATCTCCTCTTAGGATTTTAGCTTCTAAATGATGATCCTTTTATGTAAAATTTTACTCAAGTTTACAAAGTAATCATTTTCTTATCCTCTCATTGCTGCTCTTCTTTTGGAGATGACATTTTTTAAACTTCTGAGCCTTGGTTGTTGGTCTATTTTTATGGAGCTTTGTCTTATTAACATTGTTTGAGATGTACTGCTTCCAAAAGAATTATGGCAAATGTTTCAGCTTTCTATTAATTGCTAATTTTGAGGAAAAGGAGTCAGTGTAGTCATTTCCTCATAGTAGTGGGTCTGTCACTGTCTGATGGAAAACAATCAAAATTACTGTTTAGGGGACTCTTCAAAAAGAAAGGTTGAAAAAGAAACCACAACATTGAGCCTGGGATCCTGAAAGGCAGTGCATTCTGTGGTTCAGTTAGAAAGGGAAAGAAAAAGAAAAAGCAGAGAAACATGATAGAATATTTCCCTAGTTTGGCCATGAATCTATATAGCACCAGAAAGAAAAAGAAATTTTACCCTTGAAATTTCCCAAGCATAAGCGTAACTTTACTTGACATTGGGAAAGAAATAAACTAATATTACTTATCTGGCCCATAAATTCCATGAGGCAAATATCAAATAATCCTAGCCAACATTCATCTGCAGAAATCAGAACGAGTCTCTGAAGTAAGAGCTTTCATATGAGCAAATGTGGCTACCATCAGAGAGAAAGAGAGAGAGAGAGAGAGAAACACTAGAGCCTACAGAATAATGCCTCAAGGATTATTATCAGGGAAGGAGTATAAACAAATAGGCTTAAAGAAAAAAGCAGGCGACATACAATACAGAATAATAAATTACTTAAAAAATGACTAGGCAATGCAAACTTTAACTATACAAATATATGTATTTTTAAAAAGTGACCAGGCAAATTTTTCAAAATTTCAAAATAAAATTTTTAGAAATGAAAAATATAATCATTAAAATAAGAAACTCAGTAGATAGATTAAAAACATTATTGGCCACTGGCTGAGAAAAGCATTCACTATAAGAGGAAACTGAGTTTAAAAAGTCACTCAGAATGTAGTGCAAAGTTACAGAAAAATGAAAATATGAAATAGAAGTTAAAGATATTGAGGATAAAGCAAAAAAAGTCACCTATATCTATTCATAGTTCCTGAGAGGAGAATAGGGAGAATGGATAAAAGGTAATATTCAAAGTAATAATGTCTGAGAATTTTCCAGAAAGAATAGAAACACCAGTTCTGAGACTAGAAAAGCCCAGTAATTTCCCAACAGGATTACCAAAAAGAAATATACCCATAGACACAAGGTAGGTCCAGAGGAGAACTGAAGATCAATGAGGAGAAAGTGAAGACTGTAAGAGCAATCAGAGAGAAAAGACATTTTTGTGCATGAAGCAACCGCAAAACAGCTGAATTCTCAAAAGCAAAAATAGAAACCAGAAGATAGCTGAATGGATATTTTCAAAGGAGAGAAAACAGATGCCAGATAGAATTTTATGTCCACTCAAGCTATCATTTGGGTATAAGGGCACTGTACAGACAATTTTAGCAAGTAACAACAGCAAAAATAAAGTTGAAATAGAGATTAAATTCAAACCAAAACAAACAAAGTAAAAACTTATCTAAGGGAATGGTGAATGAATATACTTTAGGAATAAGTAAAAATGGATTCAGAAAGAAGGCCTGGGATGCAAGAAGATGTGGTTATCAAAAATGGCAAAATTAAACAGAAATTTTTCCTGAGGAGAAAGGAAAGGATAAAATTAAATTCTGGATTTAAAAAATTGCATCAAAAGTACATGACTACATGACTAGAATTAAAGTTTAAGAATGTTTGTGTATAATTATAAAAGGTCCCATTCACCAATAATATATAAAATTCTAAACTTTACTCATTAACTTCTGAATAGTTAAAGCAGAAATTGATAAAACTACATGGTAAAATTGACAAATTTACTCAACCATCATAGCAGAGCACTCTAATAGTGTTGACTCAATAATTGATACATCAAAGGGACAAAAAATTAATGAGAATGTATAAGATTTAAATATCATAATTAACAAGCATGTTCTATAGAATAAAAAAGCATCCCAAAATAGAAAATATATATCCTTTCAAGCAAATAGACCATTTACGAAGTTGACCACTAATGGAATACAAACTAGCAAATGTACATTTCAAAACATTATCATCATAACAACTATATATATTTTCTTGACTACATTTAAGCTAGAAATCAGTTTCAAAAACTTATTTTAATTACTCATACATTTGAAATCTTTAAAAATATATTAAATAACACAAGTCCTAGAAGAAATTCTAAACTAAATCAAAAAATTATGTTGAAACAGTGACAATAATATTATTGTACACCAAAAGTATAGAATTTCAGCTATGTTGATGGGTTTGATGTAACCACATCAGACTGTATATAAAAAAAAAAAAAACACATTGTATCCCACACATGCATAAATGTACTCATGATCTATGTGTATTTGACTTAATAAAAAAAATAAAATAAAGTATGGAATTCAGTAAAGCATGGCTTAGAGGAATGCTAATGGATTTGACATTGCAACACTTGAAGAAAAGAAAAGCTGGAACTTACTCAAATAATATTCTAATTTAAGAAGCTAGAAAAAATAAACTCAGAGAAAATCTAGAATAAACTTAAAGATAGAAGAAAAAAGAAAATAAGAAAGACAACTCTAAAATTAATGAAAAATAAAAACAGCGATATTTCCTTTTACATAGTGGTTCATGGAAAAGACAAAAAATCTGATTATCCTCTGGCAGGTCATGAGTAACCAAGGAAAAGAACATACACCAGAAATTTGAAATATGTAAGAATTTTGGGGGAGGAGACAAGATGGCAGACTGAACCCAGCTTTCCACAGAGGCTCCCATCCAGAAGGAGAGTTAAGGAATGGAAATTTAGTAAGTAACCTGGAGGATTCGAGCTGTACCAAGAGAGAAGGTTGAAGAACGCACATCAACACTGCTGAGGTGAGCTGAGACCACAAGGACGCAAACAAAAGGTACAAAATTCATCACCAAGTGGATGGAGTCCCCCCTCCCCCACGAGTCTGGCTTAAGAGCCCCACAAACAAAAGGACAGAAATTAAAAGCCCTCCCACTTCACTTCACGGGAGTGACCTTCTAAAACTGGACCTACCTCCCCTACTATGGTGCCATGGTGCTCCC
>CAUYPK010021040.1:0-17518 GCA_963574355.1 Loris lydekkerianus | reverse complement strand
GTTCAGTCAACCTAAGACAGGGACCAAACCATTGATGTTTGTATCCCCATGACGGGTAAGACTGAAACTGCAAGAGCAGGCAACCTAAGACAGGGGCTATGTTTATCTGCCATACAAAAAACAAAAGAGGGAATTTTGGGGGCCTGCCATGTGCCTGAGGCCTAGTGCAACTTCCTGAGCCTGACTAGATGTAGATCCATCGAGCTACTTCCACGTAGCAATGACTCAGCAAGGCCCAGCCTGAAACTGCCTCTACCTAGATACAGCCAACATGGCACCATGCCATTGGCCCAACCCTGTCACGCACCTCATCTCCTGCCTTCTTTCCCTGCCCCTTCCCCACGTTCTATATAAGCAGCTGCTTGACGCAATAAAGTTGAGTTCCTGCTTTAAAAAATAAATAAATAAATAAATAATAAGAAACATTAAAAAAAAAAAAAAGTAAGATAATTATTTGCTCAATTTTTGCCAATCATGGTCCTAGTTGTGATAGTGTTACCGGAAATTCTTTCTTCAGTAGGTCCTTGGTCTCGGGAATTGCGAGAATGAACTCATGGACCACAGATTAGTGGTAAAATAGGATTTATTAGACCCAAAGGAATACAGAAGGAGTTAAAAAGCACCAGAGCTTCTTGCAGACAGAAAGACCCAAGTCTGAGGTCTCCACCTGGGTCCTTTATCTAGGGGTACATATAGTCTAACAAATGAAATGGATACAGGCCCTTCTGCTTGGAGCAATGTTAATGAGTGCTATTGACAAATGAATAGATACCATACCTTCCACTGGGGACAAAATTTCAGGTTATTGGCTTCATGAAGTTGCCCAGGCCTAGGAAATGGGAGATCCCTGTTCAGCCCTGAATGGGGGAACCCTGTATCAATTCTCTCTCTCTGAGTAGGAACTCTAACTGCTATTAGGAAAACATGGAAACATGGGTAGATGATCTAACTGTTTCCTGCTGAATTGGGCAATGATGGGGTGGGGGTGCAGTAAGTGTTTCTCCAGAAGGAGGGCTATCCTAGAGTTTGCAATAGGATCAGGTCTTGGACAGAGACCATTTTTACTCTTTGTGGCCTGATGACATCATCTCTGGGAGATATAAATCTGATTAGCACATTAAAAGGTAAGGATGGAAGAGTGAGAGGAGGGGGTTAATTACCATGTCAGTGGTGTCAGGTTGGAAATAAAGTCAGTGACTTCAAAAAAAAAACTATATTAGCATTTTCCTTTCTGGCTTCTAAATAATAACTTCACATTTTCTTTAGGTTCAGAAGTGTAGCTGGACTGTAGTTCTTTTCATGGTCCACTTCTGGAGGATGTGGTGGGTTCCAGGATTTTACTTGTGAATGATATATCCAGGAATCTATTCCCAGACCTCTGACATCAATAGCTGAAGACAGGATAACAGGAAAGAGACCCTCTCAACTTGTGGTCAGGGAAGGTGAATTGGAGGGAAGAGTTTTGATCATAACTAGATCTCCAGGAGAGAAAGCTCTGTTAGTGTTGAAAGTGAAAATGTAGTTGGGAAGTTTTTAAGGATTTGTTGAAATTCAGCCAAAGAAGTAATGTTTTGCTAATTCTGTACTTTTTTGATTTAATAATAAATCATTAATTTTAAAGGGCCTTCTATATTATAACTCAAATGGGCTACAACTGAGTCTGTGAGGTAAATTTCTTATTCTAAGGAGAACAATGGAAAGTGATTTAGTCCAAGAGGAGTAAGTCTCTTGAGTTAGCTTTTGTAACTATCCTTTGATTTTATCGTTCATTTTTTTCTGTCTTCCTAGAGGATTGGGGCCTCCAAGAACAGCATAGATGATACTTTATGCCCAGGGCTTTAGATGTTCCCTGTGTAGCAGCTGCTTTGAAGGCAGGCTAATTATCGTTTTGCAAACTCTGAGTAAGTCCAAATCCGGGGATAATCTCATGTACTAAAGCTTTTACAACTTCCTGGGCCTTTTCCATCCTACAAAGGACTACTTCAACTCAATTAGTAAAAGTATTCATAAATACCAGCAAATGTTGTATACCATATACCTTAAGAAGATGGATAAAATCTATTTGCCAATTATCACCTGGGTATTTAACTTGTTTTTATACCTGGGAGAGCTAACCAGTGGGATTTTTAACTTAATTTGGACTGGGTGGGCATATATTCCTCTTCCCACCTGTCCCTCAGTAGGCCATACTTCTGGGTTAATTTCTTTTTCTTTTTTTTTTTCTAAACTTTCTTTTTTTTTTAATTGTTAAATCGTAGCTGTGTACGTTAGTGCAATCGCCTGTACCCATTCTAAGACTGGGTTAATTTCTGTCTCTAAAAAGGCATAGTAGGTTCTTGTCCTCCCATATTCATATCAATAGGTGTTCCCGCTCTAGTCAGTATGTCCCTCACCAAAAGGGGAACAGGACTTTCAGGCAGGATTAGGAAGATGAGAGAACAGCTACTCACTTCAATTGGACTTAAAGGCTAAGAAAAGAATTTGGTAACTGGCTTTCCAGACACTCCCGATAGTTTCAGATTTGGAGGATAGAAGATCAGGGTTACGGAGGAGCACAGAAAAGCTTGCTCCTGTGTCTAGAAGAAATTCTGTCTCCTGGCACTCTAATATGAGGGGGTCTTGAGGGGTCATGACATAAGCTAGAGCCATGAGAATCTGCCTCGGGCACACTCAGTCCAGTTTGGGGCTGATGGGGTCACTGTCCCAGGAGACTTTCACCTATGGGGACAGACTGCCCTCCAGTGGTCACCCTTGCATTCTGAACAGAGGCCCCGTGGCTTACCTGGCAGACAGTGCTATCAGGGCAATCTCTTCTGAAGTGGTCAATCTGACCACATTGGAAGCACTTGTTCTGAGCTCCTCTGGCTTCCCTCTGCCCAAATGGTGCCTGTTAGAGTGCTATTACTAAAGCCACATTCTTTTTTTTATACCTTATTTCTTTTATCTCGTCTTTGTCTTGCTCCCTATTATAAAAGACTGCTGGGCCATTTTAAGAAGCCTCTGTAAGTTATGATCAGGGTCTAGTGCTAATTTATGTTTTGTTTTTTTCCTAACACCTGGGGAAGCTTGAATGATAAATTTATCTTTTAAAATAATTTTGCCCTCTAAAGAGTCACATATCAACTAGATATTTTCTCATTGCCTCCCTAAGCCACTCAAGAAAGGCTGAGGGATTTTCATTTTGCTCCTGGTAAATAGTAGACAACTTAGAATAATTCATGGGCTTTTTCTTGGAATGGTGTAAACCTTCCAGGACACATGCTAGAAAATGTTTATGCCATCAGTCACCTTTTTTCTCAGGATCCCCTTCAGGATCCTCTAAGGGAACTGCCTGTCTTTCTTTGGGGTATCTGTCCTTTTCCTCAGAGGACATACTGTTATCAGTACTAGACATGAACCACAAATCACCCCACTTTCTAGCTTCCTCTAAGACTTCATTCTTCTCATTCAAAGTTAAAGTTTGATCTAGCAGTAGCATTACATCTCTCTCTCCAAGAGAGGTCAACACTTTATCCTAACCCTTGGAGAACATCTGTGTACTTATCTGAGTCATCAGAAAATGGTCCTAAATCAACTTGATTTGCTTTAAATCTGACAGAGAATGTGGAGTGAATATTTGTGCATTTCCCTTTCACCAGCTGCAGTCTCGACTTAGGGAAACCAAGAAGGATACAGTTGCTTTCTGGAGGTCCCAATGGGACCAGAAGAAACCCTTGGAACACACTGATTTGTGGAGTTTCTAAAGGTACAAAGAAAGGTGTGGGAGAAGTAGATGGTGGGTTTGAAGTGGGTGTGAAGCTATCTCTCAGGAATCCCTGGTCATTTGGGAAAGTTACGATAGCCAGGAGAGCTGGATCTATCTGACAGGTTGTACATAGTTGGGGGTTGCCTCTGAGAAAACAGAAAGCTTGCAATGGGGCACTTCAGACCATTTCCCTTCTTGTTTACCACAATTTTAGAGTATCTCTGTTGATTATTGTTCACCAGTGGAGGGTCAATACTAAGGCCAGGCCTGGGCACAGAAGAAAACCATACATTTCTTCCTCAACATCTGGGTATCAAATATGTCCCCACACAGTCCAGTGGAGTGTTCTGGCAGTATAGGCCAAAAAAATCAGGCACCCAGGAGCCCTAGTGGTCCCATCTGATGAAAGTTTTTTTGGCAAAAGAACGTGTTACTATGTTCTCTTAGAGAGAGAGCATTACTCATCTGTAGGAAAGAACAAACATCCCAAATGTCCAGTGTCTTAATCAATTGCATCCTATGTGTTTCTGGGTTGTCCAAGTGTTCTCTGACCAACCCGGGAAGTCTTCCAGCCAAACAAAGGGAAGCATCCTTCTGATTCATGGTGAAGAATTCCTGAGGAGTGTGGCCTCCCCAGGCCCTGTGCTTGTCTGGATGTAGCCGCAATTGCCAGGGTAGCACTTTGTACTCATGAGATCACCTCTGCTTTTTACTTCCTGGCAGCACAGCCAGAGAAATCAGGTATCTAGGAGCCTGGTCTCACCTGATGCAAGTTCTGCACCTTTCTGTGCCTGCCAGTAAGTATATACATGTCAATCAAAGGGGGTGAACCACACCCTGGAGAAAACAGCTGTGCAGTGTTGGTACGTGTCACCATTTATAATTTTTACAATCGTTTTCTAAATTCTCAGTAACAAGGAAAATAGGCTTTTTATCATGAGCATGTCTTAAATGCTATGTTTTCCTCCCTCTGTTCTTTCCCCAAAGTTAGCAAGGCAATAATAATTAAACTCAGTAAAATATCAGGATTGAGAGACATTTTAAAATTTTTGCATAAGAATTAGTTAACGACTAGCTGACATCTTAGAGAAAGCAGGAATGACTTTGAACCTTCCCATTTACACTAATAGTCCAGAAAAAAATAAAATACCCAGGGTCATTTTCTTCCTTGCTTTGTTTTTTGAGGTTTTCTTTCTTTTCTTTTTTTCTCTTAAAGAAGAGACTGAACTTTAGCCTAGGGCTTAGGGTAATTCTTGCCTAGTGGGGTTGCCTGGGACTTCCCCTTGTAGTCTGGTCACCCAGAGAAGCCATGTAGGGGAGTCATTTTATCCTTTGTTTGGAGCTGACTTCTTGGTCTCTAACCATTAACATAGTTCAAGGTTTGTTTGTTTTTTCCTCAAATACACTGAAAAGCCAATTGAATTTAATTTTGCAGTGAAAGCCAATGAAAAAGACCTTTTTGAAACACACATCATTTTAAAAATACCAGAAGGAGCCAGTACAAATATAAAGCAATTATTTACCAACGTCAAAACAAAGCACAAAACCCACAAGGAGATAGAAAGAGAGCAGAGCAGCAGGGGCCTGTAGAGGTAAGTAGAAGGTTGGAACCAAGGAAGACGCGAGCAGATAGTACAGGAGCTGGGAGACAAAGTTTTTCAGAAGGCCTTCCAGTGCTGTGGGGTCAGAACCATTGCTGGGTACTCAAGGACTTCTGGGTGCTACTTCCATTTGTTCAGCTCTCAACCAGAAAAGAAGAGTGGGTGCAGAAGGGGTTCAGAATCCTTCTATCATTCCCGTCAGCTCCTTTGTTTTGGAGCAAAGGCGAATTACAAAGTTCATTCCCCAGAAGCCTCTCACCCGTGACCTGGAGGTCAGCAGCTGCACTATGTGCTTTTAGGGGCTCACGAGCATCTAAATTATTAGTCTCCATTATTATGATCCTAGAGAAAAATAGGTTGTAACTGGTCCCATTGCTTACCACAGATCTTCAATCCTGGATGATGCACCCCCAAAATATGTTACCAAAACTTCTTTCTTTAGTAGATCCTTGGTCTTGGAGATTGCAAGAATTAACCCACAGACCACAGATCAGTGGTGAGATAGAATTTTTTAGGCATAAAGGAATACAGAAGGAATAAAAAAGGACTAGAGCTTTGGCAGAGGGAAAGAACAAAGTCTGAAGTCTCCGCTTGGGTCCTTTGTCTAGGGTATATAGTCTAACAAATGAATGGATACAGTCCCTTCCACTGGGAGCACAATATCAGGGTGCTCCCTTCATAAAATTCCCCAGGCCTAGGAAATAGGCAGTCCCTGTTCAGCCCTGAATGGGGGAACCCTGTATCAGTAGGTTAAGTGAAGGAATAAATGCTTGCAAAATGAAAACTATTTTCAATATAGCAATGTATAGCACCTCTACCACCACATGAGTCAAAAATAAAGTCACAAACATGGTGGGCTCACTGAGAACTTCCAACCCATATTGTTTATTGTTGGGCACTTGTGCAATTATGATATTCTTTACAGATTTTTATCTAATAATAATTTTCATTAATTAATTCATTCATTTTCCAACTAGCTTATTTTGCATTAGAGTCACTGTTGGCCAGAGCCTATCCAGGCAGGTCAGGTCACTAGGCAGGACCCAACCCTGACCCCATCACACACTTACCTTTGCATCCAGATTTACTCAGATTGGAGCTATGTAGACATGTATATGAAACTATCACATATATCTTTGGGATGTGGGAGGAAACTGAAGGATCCAGGAAAAAAAAAGCACACATGAGCCAGATGGGAATCAAGATTTTTTTCTCATCAATATTATAACAAAATAATGTTGAACAAAATGATGTTATCCGAGGACCTGCTGTCTACGCATTCCTATTTGCTATATACCCTAAGAAAGGAATCAGGTTATATTGTTAGGTGTAGTCAATTTTGTTAAACTCTTCAGCTGTACTAGCAGCTATGAAGAGTTGTACATGCTCCATATTTTTACCAAGACATAGAATTGTTATGATAAATAACAGAGTTCTTCATATTTATGCTGCATTGCAGAAAGGTAGCCAGATTTTTATATTCTTTCATTTATCATTTTGTTTGTGATATAGCTCTTTCCATTTCGGGACAGTTTCTGGAAAACTTCAACTACAGAGTGGCTAAAAGCATCCCCGAGCAGCAGGGAGAATAACTCATTTAGGACTAACAGGGCAGGTGCCAGACTCATGCCACCATTTTGCTAGGCCAGCTCACAATCAGGAAGTAATTACAGTTTAAGGAATATGGTCATTAAACGGTTAAACTACTTGAGCTATTTAGAGGTAAATGTCTTTTTCCTTTCAACAACAATATTGACTTCATGAGGCACATAATGTTCTAGAGAAAAGAATTATAGACATTACGATAATTGTTACTTTGGGTCTTTGAAAGAATTCATGTTGCTTTTAATGTATCTTGATTTGGTCTTTTAAATTTTAATTCAAAATCAAGTCACAGTTTTAATAATTGGGAATAACTTTGTCTTAAAAAGTGATTCAGGCCATTACTAATGTAAAATAAATTAGGCGTAACACTCCTGCAATCTTAGAAAAAAGAGCTAGTTGATACTATTATTGCCCACAGCTATGATTAGAAAGAAACATGATTTTATCTGACTTTATTTGATTAAGATGTCTTTTCCAATGCTCACACACACAATAGTACTTTATTTTTTCCCTAAGAAATGCTGCATAGTAGTAGAAAGGTATCATTTTTGATACTATCATTTATCTGAAATTTTTAATTCTTAATATTGTTTTATCCATTCTACCATTTTTTTAAATTTTTGAACATTTAAATATATAATACACAGATAATTTTAAGATTTTTGTAAAACTTAAAATGTCCAAACCTACATTAACAGGGAAATATAGCTATCTTTGGAGATAAATTCTTCAAATATTTACATTGTTATCCATGTTACAAAAATAGGAGAAAGTTAATGAATGCAAAAATTTTATCTAGACTACTAGATAAAATTTTCATAGAAGATTAACAGATCAAGAAAAGAGTTAAGGCTGTAGCTTCCATTGGTTCCTTTTTTATAAAGGATGCATTGATCTATACAAGTGGCTTCCCACAGAGTAATGCAAAATGTACATAGTAAAGCAGGCTTCTCCCCTCAAGCTTCACAAATTAGTACACTATCTACCTTTTAAGGGTCATGTCAAATACCAACTTTTAAGAAATTATCTTAGTTAATGGTGAAAGGTGTGGGTCCAGTTTCAGTCTTCTACTTTACCTCGTTCATGTTTACATGGATGGAGCTAGAACATACTCTTCTTAGCAAAGTATCTCAAGAATGGAAGAAAATGTATCCAATGTACTCATCCCTACTATGAAACAAAGTTATAGCTTTCATATGAAAGCTATAAGCCAATTATAGCCCAAGAAGAAAGGGAAAGGGGAGAGGGAGGAGAGGGCTGGGGGGACGATGGGTGGAGGGAGGATAATTGGTGGGACCATACCTACGGTGCATCTTACAAGGGTACATGTGAAATTTACTAAGTGTAGAATATAAAAGTCTTAACACAATAACTAATAAATCCCGTGAAGGCTATGTTAACCAGTTTGGCGAAAGTATTTTAAATTATATATAAAACCAGCACATTGTATCTCATGATTACATTAATGTACATGGTTATGATTTAATTTTAAAAAAGAAATTATACATGAACCATTCAGCTAGATACTTTTCACTCTTTCCTCTGTATGTCTCTTTTGATACTTGTCACAATATAAGATTTTATGCCTATTTGGGGAAATTTCTTACCACAAACCCAAACTCATGGGTTTGGAACTTTTAGAGTTGGTTTAGTAGGGATTCTTGAATATTGTCTTGCATTTAATTGGTATATAACATATTTTTTAATGAACCATGATGCATACAATATCTTTCTGAGCAATTAGAATTTTAATTGTTTTAAATTATCAACTTAACTTAAAATTGAAAATATAATAAAAAGTTTTTTTTATTACTATACAATATAAATGGAAAGGTTAAGAAAAGATGTGTTTTCAGTATATGTAAAGATAATATATGAGAGTGTTTAAGTGTGCTCTTAATTTTGATGAATACAAATGACTTGATACATATGCATTCATTATGTATATGTTTATTCACATAAAATTTGTTATTGTATATATTTATATCAATATGTTTGTAAATTTAAGTGCATGTTTTTGTGTGTGTATGATTTCTCCCCAAATTCCATGATGAAACAAAAAGATTTCATCAATATGGTTATGTTAAGGATCTGCCACAAAACAGTAATTTAGGTTATCATGGAACCTTGCCCTTTGCCTTCAAATGCTCACATGTCTATGATTGTGTGAGTGCTTTATTCTCATCTTCCAAAGGAATAAACAGATCCAGAGAACTGTAAATAATTTATCTGAAATCATAGAATTAGTAAATGTTAAAGAACACTGCCTATCAGGTATTTTTAATATTCATAATTGTTACTTCCATTGGTTTTCCTAGAATTCATTTCTGTTATTGAAGGGATCACTGAAATAAAAAGCAGGAAGCAGCCCTCATGGAAACAAATATTTTAAAAATTAACAGAACAAGATTTAGTACTAACAAGCAAGAGGAAACTGGTATTTCAACTTAGGGAAGAACTTGTGTAAGAATGGAGACAAGCAGGCAGAACCACAAGACAGATGAGCTAGCATTGACCATGCTCTACAAGAGATAATTAAGTTGTAGAGTAGAGATTAAGTAAGAATGTTACAATAGAGTTAAAAATAGGTGTAACTTATCGGATATACAAAAAGTAAGAGTTTGCCTGAAAGGTGGTGAGCCATTTCCATCACCCCTCTACTGTTGAGCTTTTTCTTAACTTTGTAGAGCTTTTTGTCTTTCTTTCTTTCTTTTTTTATTAAGTCAAATACACATAGATCATGAATACATTCATGCATATGTGGGGTACAATGTGCTGATTTTTTTTTTTTATATATATACAACCTGACGTGGTTAGATCAAACCAACATAGCTTTCACCTCATTTACTTGATTATTGTGCCAAAAGATCTATGTTGCACACTTGACAGATTTGACTTGTACCCTTGTCATATGCTCCATAGGTGATGCTCCACCTCCTCCCTCCCCTCCCTTCCCACTCCATTTCTCTCCTTCATCCTGGGCTATAGTTGTGTTCTGTCTTTCATAAGAAAGTGTGACCATAGTAAACTCGAGTATATTAAGGTAGTGTGTGTCTTCTATTTCATCTCGGTTGTCCCGTTGGCTCTGCTCAGAAGAGAGGTTTCAAATGAGAGAGTCTGGGGTACCTCTTGGAAGATAAGTGGTTGGTAGCCCCATAGGATAGCAACCAAGGCTTTTCTTTGTTCATTTTCCTACAAGAGGCAGGCACTCTTGTAACAGGGAGTAGTCCTAGCAAGGGCTTATTCTGGCCTTTTTTAGTGTTTGTTGTTTTTTGGTGCTGTATCTTTCAATGCTTTGTCTGACCACCCAAGAACCCTCCGTTTAAAGTTCCAGCAAACTTTATCACTAAACAGTCTGTTTTTGTTTTCATTAATTGTGATATGTAAATTATTTTTCAATGCTTGTAAACTTATGTAATTTTAAATAACTAAATGTCATCTTATTTATTGATCAATAATTACTTTTAAACATTTATTGACAATATGCGTTAATAAGTGTATGTTTCAAATGTACTTCGGATAATATATGGCCTAGACCTGTACCATTACTATTATTATTTATTTTATATTTCATTGGAAAAACATTATGAAAACCTTGAGTCCTTGTTGGGAAATAGTTATAAAACTTTTATGTGTATCAATTCAAATTCCAATTATCCTCTTTTACCCTGAGAAATTTTATGAAAGAATGCATCTGAACATCTACTATATGCCTTTAGTGTAAAGATTTTTAGGTGAACTAGAGGAGTTTGTGTGGTTTTTTTCTTAATTGTACCTATTAGATGTTAACTTTGAACTCATTATATACAAAACTTTCTTGTGGATGCTCTTCAAGAAAATTACATATGATTCATTAACAAAATGAGGAGAGATATATCTATACTCATCAGGCACTGACTATTTGGCAGGAAATTAAAAAAAAAGAAGGCTTGTGTATATTTTTAAGATAGATGCGAATGACCCTATAAATTCATGTCTTCCACCTTTGTGGAATATTAGCAGAGACACACATCAGCCCTCACGATGAGGCTCATATGAATTGTGGAGGTTGAGAGGCTCCAAGTTTGTATCGAGACCTTATCCTTACCAGAAACACATTTCATCTTATGACTTCACTTACAAATTATTTGACGCACTGTACCAACAATGCATAAAAATTCACCATTATTGGCACCTGTTACTGAAAGAGCAGCCGTTGTGTGTGAGGTCCAGCACTGCCTACTGGGCAAAGCTCCAGATGAGAGGCTGGGACATCTTGTGTGCTCTGCTTCTACCCTGCTTGTAAACTCTCCTCTACATCTGCCTTAAATACAAACAACTGTATTTTTTTAATTATGCTATATGGCACTAATAATTTATCTGCCCCAGCCTCTTTGCAATAAGTTATAATTAAAGAAATGAGTAATGAAAAAAAAAAATAAAACATTTTCAAGTAACCATTTTAAAATGTATTCAAAAAGAAAATTAGGAAAATGTAGTATACTACTTTGATAAATCTTTTCTTTTTTCCTGACTTCTCCAAAAAGCAATTTTTTGATCACTGATAGGCATGTCTTTTTGATAGAGCAATGGCATATGAAATAAAATGTAGGTACAGCTTGAATTGATCTCTTAGAAGCCCAATAATATTTTAAGAAGCTTTTTAGACACAAACAAAAATTCTAATTAATATTACTGGCTTATTTGGAAAGAAGACAAAAACTCTTTAAAATATAAGGGCTACAATTCTTCAGAAGCACCCAAATGGAAAAATGTTAATATTCATGTTATAGTTCTGCCTTTAAGCACAACATGGCATCTGTGTGTGTATATGTGTATATATATGTAGGGAGGAAGATAGATCTTGAAGTACTGTTTTGATAATGTACAATGCAAACCATGAGGGTTTTTTATTTAAAAATTTCAAGTTTAAGTCAGAATTTGTATTAAATATAATTTTATCTTTTTGCTTATAGGTAAAAATCGCATTTTTAGTCATTCTCCCAGTTTTAATGGTTTTCCACAAACATGAAAATATATATGTGTGTGTGTTTTAGTTTTCTGTTTTATCTCAGAGAAAAAAGAGGAGCAATTATTAATTTCTTAAGAAATCAAATCATCACATGATTTAATTTATATTAATAAAGTTTATACCTTAAACTGCAAATTAGCTCACCAAACATAAAATTTAAAATTTAAATTTTAAAAGAATTTCAATTAATTTAAAAATAAGTGTAAATTAATCTGTTGATACTATGCTTATTTTTCAAAATGACTCGACAAATTGTGAGAGAAAATGTAGTATTGGTTGAGTCCTTAACACTTCATGGACTGGCAGCATCGGGATCAGCTGTGGTTTTTGTAGGCTGCAGAATCTGAGAGGTCTTCCTAGAACTACTCAGAGTCTGGATTTTAATGAAAACTGCAATTCATCAACCCCCCACCTAGGTTTGAGAACTTTTCCTCTAGCCTATAAATTTTTTTGCTGCTTGGAGGGTATTAAAAATGCTGATACTTAGATCCTGTCTCCAGATACTCTGATTTAATTACTATGAGTGTGTGTGGACCGCAGGGTTCTTAAAAATAACCCAGGTTATTCTGGTATAGTGCTAAGTTTGAGTGCTTTATTTCTTGAAATTCTAAACACAATCCCACAGTGAAATCACTTCCTTTCTTATATACATTTTCAACTGATTGAGCATCTCAATCTATTTTATTTAACTTGTTTCTTTTCGAAAACATCAGCTCTTCTCATAAAATCTTTGTTGAAAATACAAAAGTGATTTCATTGGGCATTTTCTTACGTTATCTCTGCAAAAACATAGCAAGTTAAAGGAAAGGTACATACTATGCCATTAAGATGACATCCCAGTTCCCAGCCCTCTACTGACTGTCTCAGTTTAGGAGTTTATTTCATGGTCATGAAAGGTAGTGTGGAGGACAGAATTTTAGTGTAATTATCCAAAAAGCATTTCTTTCTCTACTTAGATGCTGATAGATTTTCATAGCAGCAGATTTGAGGTCATATGCTCTGGAAGGAATCATCAAAGTATTGCAATTTTATTCTCTCAAATGAATTCGAATCTGCATGCTTCACTAGCATTTAGATTGTTGGTAGAATTAATGCTGAAGAAGTAGGCACATATGTGGGGTATGGCAGAAGTCCATATACTCTGACTTGTAGCATTTTTCAAGGGCAAATTTTATGTTAGCAAAACATGTTTTTAAGTACTTGTTTGCAAAATCAAATTGGTAGATGAGGTCAAAACACTGTTTCTTACTGTGAGTATACAAAGCCTTTAGCATAAAAGAATTTAAAGAGAATTGTAACTATATTTAAAAATTCACATCTCTGAAGAAAATATAGTAATATAAAAAAGGGAAGAAAGTAGAGAGAGACTAACAGTGGTTAAAATACCAGTAGTATCAGTAGCCATATACTTCACAGAGTTTATCCCATGCCAAATTGCTCTATCATTTTGTGAGTTTTATTTAGATTTTAAGTATATTGGTGAAGATTTAAGTGTGCTTGCTATCTTGTTAAATGCTCTATTGGCCATCAGATGTGAAATATTTTTAGACAGAGTTAACTACTTCTAGTATTAGTTTTAGGAATTTGATGCTGCATGTAGCCACATATACATGCTTACATGCATACATACATGCATCATGTCAGGAGATCTGTCCCCGGCACAAAATATAAATCTTATAAAAATAAAAATGTTATAAAATCTTATTATCACTAATTATATCTATCTATAAACATCAAAATTATTTATAAAACTTCAACAAAATGTGCTTTATTCTATTTGCTTAGTTGTACTCTTGAGAGAAAAATGAAAACCATATTATCAGCTCTTTTGTGAGAAAAGGAACTTTTTTTTCTGTCAAATCAAAACCCCAACTAAATCAGTACACATGTTTGACTGGACTGCCCTGTTTTCTGACTTTGGTGTAATACCATGATGCATGCAAACCAAAAACAATAAAAGAAAAGAAAAAAAAAAGTCATATGGAATAAGAAAAATGTACAAGCAAATATATTCCGCTGTGCAGTATGACGGAGTGAAATAAACTGACCCTGTCTGTGTAGCCTGTGTGAGTCAGAAGTAATTGAATAGAGTTGGACTAAAAAGAAAAAAAAAAAAACATCTATTATTCAATTTGCCAATAACTCTTCAGAAATGAATGTGGCATTTACTGTTATCCAGGTCACAACTATTCTCAGGAGCATTACAATAACCAGTTTGGTTTTGGGTTGTAAAGACAGCATTTCATTAGTCAGAGCATTCCACAATAGCCAGGGTGTTTTTACTCTGGATTTGAGGTGGTGGAAGACATAGCATGAAAACAGATACACTGACTTAGATCTTGTTTGGCAATTCTAACAATATGCTGTTTTAACAGAACAACAGAAACAAAAAAAAAAGAAATACATGTATTTTATTGATTATAAATGTCGCTGTATTCATAGTGTACAACTGTATATTGTGCATGAATTTTAAAAGGAACTCAAATTTATCAGTCTCAAAAAATGTACCTAGTAAGTTGCAATATCTAATTTTCTTATACATAAAATTTGAGATTTTTTTTTTTTTAGTATAAGAGCACCCATTTCTTATCTCTTATATTCTGTAGATACAAACATCACAATTTTTTTTTTTTTTTTTTTTTTTTTTACTTATTTGGGCAAAGCATGAAAGACAAAAGAAGCAAGGTTTTATATATCTCTTGTCCAAAGAAGAGAAATGTAAAGTGTATTATCCACAAAAGGCATGACATATTTAGAGAGAGTCAATTTATTTGAAATAAGGAAACACATATTCATTTGCTCCACTCCATGGAAAACATTGTTACCCTCACTGACACTTTATAAAATGCACATTGAACTGCTGATTTTATAGTGATTGCCTAAATAAAAGGTAATATTTTAATTTCTAATTGTAGCATTGTTTATAATAAAAATAGTTTTGTGTATACCATTTTACAAGATATATGTATCTCAACATAATGTTGTATATGTTAACATAAACAGAATGTTATATTTTAATTAAACATTAAGAAAACTTTAATGAAAAATTAAAAAATGGACTCATAATCTTAAAAAAGGGAACAAAATATGTGAGAACCAGAACATATGTCAAGAAGGGGGTTTAGAGAATTCCAAGTATGAGGATTAAAGCAAGTGCTAGGGGTGCCCTTACTTAGAAGACACAGTGTGCATACACTCAGAACTGGATTACAGGGATGGATGATCATGTGATATATTCAGTTCATATTGAATAAGGTTTCAGAGTCACAGTAAGTAACTGGGGGAAGTCAGTGAAAGGTACACATTAAAAAAAAAAAAAAAAAAAAAAAAAAAAAAGCAGATAGGAAGCATATAGGCACTTATTAACTCCAGGGAAATCAGAAAGCCAAACAAGTTCACCTATATGTGCAGAATTTAGTTTCATTTCCTCTGTCTGTATCTTTTCTTTTCTTTCTTTCTTTCTTTTTTTTTTTAAGTAACAAAAAATAATTATCTTTAAATTAGTGAAATTAAGAAAAAGTTGAGTTGGGGGAATAGATTGACTTTTTTTTAGTAAAAAGCAGAAGATTTATATAATCTGAAAAGAAAACAGTATGATTTCTTTAAATTTCAGAATATTGTGAGAATACAAATGTTTTGGTTGCATGAATTGCTTTTGTACAGTTTGCTCATTGCCTGGACAGTGTGCATTGTATCTGGTAGGTATAAATTTATCCCCTCTTCCTGCCCCTTCCCACCTGCTTGCTTTCCATTGAATTTTACTACCAAATGTGCACACGGCTGTTAATTAATTAGTTCCAATTTAATAGTGAGTGCCTGTGATGTTTGTTTTTCCATTCTTGCAATACTACACTTACAAGAATGTCTCTAGTTCCATACAGTTTGTTACAAAAGGTGTTAGTTCATCAATATTTTTTATGGTTGAGTAGCACTGCCTATATACCACATTTTATTGATACTTTCATCTATTTATAGGCACTTGGGTTGTTTCCACATCTTTGTGAACATAAATTGTGCTGCAATGAGCATTCAAGTGTACATGTCTTTTTTATAAAATATCTTTTTTCCTTTGTGTAAATACCCAATAGTGGGATTGCTGGATCAAATCGTAGGTCTACTTTTAGTTCTTTGAAGTGTCTCCCTACATCTTTTCATAGAGGTTGGACCAGTTTGTAATCCCACCAAGAGTGTATAATAGTTCCTCTCTCTTCACATCCACACCAGGAACTGCTGTTTAGAGATTTTTTGATAAAAGTCATTCACTAGAATTAGGTGACAACTCATTGTGATTTTGATTTGAATTAGAGGGGTTGAGCATTTTAAAAATATGTTCGCGGGCCATTAGTCTGCATTCTAAACTAATATTTATCTACTTATTTTATTGTTGAGGATTCATTGAGGGTACAAAGAACCAGGTTACATTGATTGCATTTGTTAGGTAAAGTCCCTCTTACAATTGTCTCCTGCCCCCAAAAGGACTAATCTTTATTTTTAAAATAGCTGTTCTTAGGGATTTTTTTTTTTGCCATGATTATCATTTTAAATTTAGAATATAATAATTAATTGATATTATTTGTTTTAAAACATAGTTTAATATTTTTTGAAATATTCTTCATTACCAACATATCAAGTTTGGAAAATATTCTGTTGGTAATGCATGCATATATTATTGTTAAATTTGTTGACTGATGTATAACTGACATCAAAGTTGGCATTAAAAGTATTCAACTTTTTGTGTGATTTTATATATGCATACACTTATGACAGGTATGTTGATAATCAACATAAATTTCAAATGAAGCAATCAGATAAGCTTTATGTATTTAACTTAGATTGTATATGTGCATGTTTACATTTTGTCTGCTTTGTCTCTCAATGATAACAGTAGTAGATGAAAGAATAGTATTCATTTTAAGCATTAGTAAAAAAAATGTTAGGAATATTATAAGCTCATTTAATCATTAAAACAATAAACACTATTATTATGACCATTTATCAGATGAAGAGACAGAGTCACACAAAATTTAAGTAACTTTATGAAAACTATTCATATAAGTGTCAGGCAAAAATCCTAACTCAAGTGATCTCAAGTGATCTGATTCTGCAGTTCATGCCCTTAGGCAAATTATCTTTTTTTTTTTTTTTTTTTTTTTTTAGATTTTTTTCCTGAAACATATAGTTTAGGTCTCTGGATTGACCAATGTATTTGTACTTAGACAAAACATGGTATTCACTTTCTACTTTATTTAAGAAAAATGACAGATTACAGTACATTACTCTAAAAATAATGGCATTGTATACATATACCACAATTTATTAATTCATTTGTGGATCTATGGGTACTTGGGCTTTTTTCATGACTTAGCAATTATGAATAGGGCTGCAATAAACATTCTGGTACAAATATCTTTGTTATGATGTGATTTTTGGTCTTCTGGGTATATGCCTAGTAGAGGAATTATAGGATTGAATGGCAGATCTATTTTTAGATCTCGAAGGCTATATTAACTAGTGTGATGAAAATGTGTCAAATGGTCTATGAAATCAGTGTATGGT
>CAUYPK010021039.1:0-10555 GCA_963574355.1 Loris lydekkerianus | reverse complement strand
GTGTTGATGTGCGATCTCCAACCTTCTCTCCTGGTATAGCTCGAATCCTCCAGGTTACTTACTAAATTTCCATCCTTTAACTCTCTTTCTGGACGGGAGCCTCTGTGAAAAGCTGGCTTCAGTCCGCCATCTTGTCTCCCCCTTCACTGTTTCATATGATAAGTGTATGTTTAACTAATAGTTTCTTATAAAGTTGTGCACCAGCAGTGTGTGAAAGTCTTTGTTGTGCTACATTTTTGCCAAACTCTTGGATTGTCAGCCTTTTTAATTTTGGAAACTATGGATTATGGATTTTATGACTAGGGCGTCATTAAATGACGGCCAACATCTTGGCCGGGTGTGGGGTGGCTCACACGGTAATCCTACTTACTGTGGTAGGCCAAGGTGGGTAGATCAGTTGAGCTCAGGAGTTTGAGACCAGCCTGAGCAAGAGCAGGACCCCATCTCTAAAAATAGCCTGACATTGTGGCAAGTGCCTGTAGTCCCAGCTACTTGGGAGGCTGAGGCAAGAAGATCACTTGAACCGAAGAGTTTGAAGTTGCTGTGAGCTATGATGGCATGGCACTCTACTGAGGGTGACAAAGTGAGACTCTATCTCAAAAATAAACCAAAAAAAAAAAAAAAAAGACTAGCTTTCTTAACTTGTATTATTAGTAGTTGTTTTTTAGCTGATTGTCTTGGGTTTGCCAAGTAGACAATTATATACATATCATCTGTAAGTAATGAAAATTTGGTGTGAACATTTTCAGTATTTCTCCCTCTGTTTTATGGCTGAATTTGATTTGCTTAAACGAATAGAATAGGTTTAATTCATTTGGAAAAAAAGTATCAGAATAATGAAAATATTTTGGCATTTTTTGAAAGGATCACTGAAAAACTCCTTCAGGTGATGTACTGTGAAAAAGCTGTTACTGTTAGTAAGTTAGTAGTTGAGTATCTGCATATTTATTATTAAGCAAGCAGTGTCACCATTTATTTATTTTGTGTTTTTCATTTTAAAAACATTTTACAATCTTCTCATACATATTATTTCATGAGTCCAGTCTTCCAGGTCTTTAGAAAGCAATACATGTCATAGACTATCCATGGCTAAACACAAACTTCTGAAAGGTAAGCACATTCTGTCAAGTCGGTCACTGTGATAGATGCAGAAGTGCCTATAATCCTGAAAAACACTTTATTGCACCTATTTAGGTTAAATGTGTAGAAATTCTATGATGGATTTTTTTTTTTTCTTTTTTTTTTTTTTTTTGGTTGGGTTTGAACCCGCCACCTCTGGCATATAGGGCCGGCACCCTACTCCTTTGAGCTATAGGCAAAATGTGTTTCTTTTTTTCTTTTTCTTTTTTTTTTTTTTTGCAGTTTTTGGCCAGGGCTGGGTTTGAACCTGCCACCTGCGGTATATGAGGCTGGTGCCCTACTCCTTTGAGCCACTGGTGCTGCCCTTATGATGGATTTTTTTTTTTTTTTTTTTTTTAAGAGGTGTGTATTTCCTTCTTACATTTTTTATTTTCTTTTATTTTATTTTTAGAGACAGAGTCTCACTTTGTTGTTCTTGGTAGAGTGCAATGGCATCACAGCTCACAGCAACCTCCAGCTCTTGGGCGTAGGCGATTCTTTTGCCTCAGCCTCCTGAGTAGCTGGTACTACAGGTGCCTGCCACAACGCCCGGCTATTTTTTTGTTGCAGTTTGGCTGGGGCTGGGTTTGAACCTTCCATCTGCGGTATATGGGGCTGGCGCCCTACTCACTGAACCACAGGCACCACCCTATTTCCTTCTTATAAATAAAAGTTTCCACATACCTGTCAAAGTTGTCAACATTTTTGGTGAGTTAAAAGGTATGGGCTAGTCACAGTGGTTCATGCCTGTAATCCTAGCACTCTGGAAGTTTGAAGCAGGCAGATTGTTTGAGCTCAGAATTTTGAGACCAGAGACCCTGTCTCTACTAAAAGTAGAAAGACTAGCCAGGCATTGTGGCAGGCATTTATAGTCCCAGCTACTTGGGAGGCCGAGGCAAGAGGATCACTGAGCCCAAGAGTGTGAGGTTACTGTGAGCTAGGACGCCATGGCACTCTACCCAGAGGAACAAACTCAAAAAACCCCAAAAATTAAAAAACAAAAAGAAAACAATGAGTTAACGAGGATGGCTTTACATCATCCTGGGATGTGTGTGTTGCATCATTTTCTAGAGCAGGGTTTTCCAAACTCAACACTATAGACAATTACAGGCATTTGTTGTGGGGGGCTGTTTGGTGCATTGTAGATATTAGCATCCCTGGCCTTTACTCACTTGATGCTAATAGCATTCCTCATCTCCCCAGGTGTGACATTAAAAGTGTTGGTAATCTTCTGAAGGGCAAAACTGCTCTCTCTAGAGAAGCATTGATATGATAGATACTGAAGTGGGTTTAGGCACTATCCAATAAGAAACACTGGCAGGACAGGAGACCAGTTCTTTGGCTACGTGGAATATCCTGGTAGACCATTCCTTGAGAAATGGAATGGTCTTCTAGGCTAGCAATTAGAGACACTGGGAATTTGGGGAGGTAATTTGTTTTGTTGCAGTTTGTGATTTCTTGATTCCTCTGCCTCATTCCCTTGTCTTTTCTTGTTGATTCCTCTGTAGAATAGGAGAAGCAGGAGAGAGTAACAGGGAGGTTTTAATAAAAATAAATGTTAGGAAAATTGTCAGCGGATTCCTTAGTGATACCTTGTTCCAACTTTCCTATTTAAGCTTCATTTGACGGACTTTGGTCTTTGTGGTTTGAAATACAGAACCAACTCTAACTCCCTTGGCTCCCGAATAAAGCAATTTATAAGTCATTTACAGAGAGTTCTTCCTGAAACAGGCTTATTTCTCTTGCCCTGGTTCACCGTGAGTAGTGGGAATGATACTTCACACCTCTGTGGCACTTGGTGAATGTCTTAAGTGGAATCAAGTGATGTTAAGAATGATCAGCAGAACTTACTGGTTTTGATTGATTTCTGATTATTTTATGCTACAGTTGGGTCTGCTAAAATTGGATGCTGAATTGGGCCTCATTTTTTGCTTTGCTGCTGTGACCTTTTGAATTGAGTCTTTAATCTACTTTATGGCATAAATTTATATATGTATTTCTCAAAATCATTGAGAGTGACATTTTTAAGGTTAACTCCTTAACATTCTAATTACAGTTAGAGTAAATGCCCCATAAAATCTGAACATGCAAAATAGATTTGCCTTTTCAAATCTTATCAGTCCTTCAGAATCCATCTGAAATCTGGTTTTTAAAAACTTCTCTACCAATTCCAGCTAACATTTGCCTTTCCATATTAACTGTTGGCTTGTATTGTTTTTTCTGTTTCATATCTAGTCTCTCCAGCAAAATTGTGAATGTTTTGGGGGAGGAGGGGATGGAGATTGGAGAGGACATTGTATTTTGATGCTATATCCCTTTTATGGTTTGTTTCATTTCATTTTCCTACTGACTTTAAAATTGTTAGGATAGATGTGATTATTTCCATTTTATAACTGTGGCAATGGAGCTTTAGAGAAGTTGAGATTATTCTAGTTAATGGATACTATCCTTGGCTTAACCACCTATTAGGTATTGGGATTTCTAACTAGAGAAATTATGCAAACATAAAAACAGTTCTTGATTTGCCCCCACATCTGCAATGCGCAGAATCTTAGTGTTGCCAGTTGAAGTATTGAGACATCTAAGCCTGCTATATTAAGTAGGCTGTGTACAAGGTTAGTGGGGATGGCTTATGCTGAATCATTCCTGCCCTGGCTCTGTCCTCCAGGAAGGACAGGCACTGCGCAATGGCAGTCTGGGGGTGGATATATGACTCTGATCATACAACAGTTTCTCTGTACAGCCTTCTTGGAATGTGTGCTCTCTGCTGTTCTCAGGCACCTTTGCTGACCAAAGTGCCCAGTGCCCTCTCCTTTAATCCTCAGCATTTCTGCTGCTACAGAGACAGCTTTGTGATTATACCAGCTAAAAATGGGTGTTTGAGGGGCAGGCTCCAGTCTGCCTCTTTTTCACCTTTGTGATTTGTGCTGAAGTGACTAGGAAGTTAATGTGCCTCATCTAGCCTGGAGACTGCAGAGAGTGACATGGCATACTCTGCTGGTGGAACAGGGTGGAGTCTTGTTTTTACCTAGGCTTGTACAATGGCAGATGGAGCTCCCAGCTTGCCTTCCTGTGTGGCTTCCGTTGTTGGTTGTCCCACAGGTTGCAAAGCAGAGCCATGCAGAGGTTTTTAAACTTACTCCCCTGGTCTGCCAGAGCTAGCTTTTTTAGATTATTTTATCAGGATCATGTTTTCTTTCTTTCTTTTCTTTTAGACAGAGTCTCAAGCTGTCGCCCTGGGTAGAGTGCCATGGCATCACAGCTCATAGCAACCTCAAACTCTTGGGCTTAAGAGATTCTTTTGCCTTTGCCTCCCAAGTAGCTGGGACTACAGGAGCCCGCCACAATGCCCAGCTTTTTGTTGTTGTTGTTGTTGTTATAGTTGTCATTGTTGTTTGGCAGGCCCGGGCTGGATTTGAACCCTTCAGCTTTGGTGTATGTGACTGGTGCCCTAGCCACTGAGCTACAGACACTGGGCCGGATAATGTTTTCTTTTTATCATCTTGCTTGGCTTCTGTGGTGATAAAAAGGAAACTACTTTGAAACAAACTTGTAGCTGCTAGCTTCCATGTGTGCTGGGACTACCTAAACCGTGTGCTTTGCTCTCTGTGCCTGAACGCTTGAGAGGCAGGTTATGCCTGGAAATTGCTCTCTGCTTTCCAGGCACTTGTATCAGCTTCTCAAACCCAGCACTCCTTTACTTAGTTACAATGGTGTCTATTCTGTTCATAGCCCTTAGGTCTCTTTTTCCTACTGATCTATCTAGGTCTTGACTCTCTGCCTAGTTGCTTGACCACTACCCAGTTCCAGAGTCTAATAATTGCATTTTCAGCTTAGGACAGTATAGAGTCTGCTGTTTATCTGGACTATATTTATAGTTTATTATTAACTGACTTTTACCCCATCTGTGCCTAGTGCCAGCTTACTGCTTGGTCTAAGGACCATTCAACTCCTTTCCAGTCTGACACATCTCTGACCAAGGGATTAATAAAAACCCTGGTTTTTCATGTGTACTCTGACCTTTAAGCCCAGCTGACACTAGTAATGGCTTTGCTATCAGGCTATGAAAGAGGACTGACTTCATGTGAACCATGTGAGCATATTGTTTATATGTTTCTCAGGATGATTGCACCTTTTCTAGAAGGCATCTAAGAAGCAGTGGAAGCTCTTTTGAAAGTCAAAAGCTGCCTTTCTGGTAGTAGGTCTTTCATTCTGTTGGAAGATATAGATTGAGCTCTTTAAAAAAATATTGTCCCATATAATGTACTGTTCTAACAATAGTAAACCTTGATCCACAGATCAAATGTGCCATTTGATCAAAATAAATAATGTAGAATTCAGTAAGACCAGCTTTTAATGGAAACATCATAAAAACCTGCATGGAACAAAAAAAGCATGTGCTGCAGCAGCAAGTATAAAACAAATGTAAGACCAGGTGTGGAGGCTCATACGTATAATCCCAGCATTTTGGGAGGTCAAGGTAGGAAGATCGCTTGAGGCCAGGAGTTTGAGACCAGCCTGGGTTATGTAGTGAGACTCCCTATCTCTAAAAAAAGAAATTAAAAATCAGCCAGGTATGGGTGGCACCTGTAGCTCAAAGGAGTAGGGCGCTGGCCCCATATGCCGGAGGTGGTAGGTTCAAACCTAGCCCCAGCTAAAAACTGCAAAAAAAAAAAAAAAATCAGCCAGGTGTGGTGGCATGTGCCTGTAGTCCTATCTGCTCTGAAAACTGAGGCAGGAAGATATTTGAGCCCAGGAGTTAGAGGTCACAGTGATCTGTGATTGTGCCACTACACTCCAGCCTGGGTAATACAGGAAAATTCTTGTCTCAAAAAAACAAAAATAAAAGTAAATATATGAACTGAGGAGTAACAAGATTATATGGTTAAAGCCAGGTATGGTGGCCAATATCTATATAGTCTGACTGCCAAAGACTGAGGCAGGAGGATCATTTGAGCCTAGGAATTGGAGTACAACCTGGGCAGCATAGCGAGACCCTGTCTCTAAAATAAATATATAAATTTAGATATAGACAATATAGACATATAGATATGGGTATCTATACATAGTAGAACCTCTATGGTTAACCACCCTCCCTACATTAACCACCTCCTTAAGTGGACCTAATTTTCATAGACTGGTTATCCACCACGTGTACATATCAGTACAGTAGGCCTAGTTCCTTATGTTGATCACCTCTATATGTTCAGTTTGTTACAGTCCCTTGGGTGGTCAACTTACAGAGGTTCCACTCTAGTTAGCTCAGTGCTCAGGGATGGTTTCAGGAATCTCAGATTTCACAGGCACCCAGGACTCGGCCTGCTTTTGCCATTTAGAGGGTAGGATTTCTGCATACTTGCATTATCTGGAATTATCATAAGTAGAGAGTCCTCTTTAACTGAAGAGGGTGGGTTAATTCTTCCTTCTTAATGTAAGGGATGGGGAATCTGATGTCCATGACAAATACTGAAGTGGAACATATCATGTATCAGCAAAAGTTCCTGTAACCAGTTTTTCTGAAGCGTGCAGGTGATGTCAGACACCTCCCTGATGGACTTAGGAAGGAAGGGTTAGGAAAATGGGAATAAACATTTGTTGAGTTCTTCTGTGTTTGGATATGTGCCAGGTGCTTTATGATACCATTTCACATAATCTTCCTAACATTCCTGTGGAGTAGGTGATGGGTGCTCACTTTATAAGTGAGCTAAGGTCACACATTACTACTGAGTGTTTGTACTGGGATTTTAGCCCTGATCTACCCCCAAGACCTTGTTCTTTAGAAAAGAGGCAGGTTTGCTTTAGAAAGTGAAAGCTGATTTTGGTACAAAAACAAGAGATATGGAGGGACTTAGCCTTGGCTCCCTTGTTTCTTAAAGATTGCTGCTTTTGAAAGCATGGTGCCTTGGTTCTCACTGCATCATTTGTCAAGATTTAATAAAACCAAAACACCACCCTGAGGATTCTGAATCTCAGTAGGTTGTAGATGGGGGCTTGGGGAATCTATCTTTTTGAAAGCTTGCAAGGTTATTTTGATGTGCTGTTAGGATCGAGAATCTGTCTATGTGTAAGGAGCAAGGGAGTGAATGCGGACCCTGCAGTGGCCCTAAAGATAATGCCTCCCACTCTTTGATATATGCGAGAGGAAATGAGGCCCAGAGAGCTCAATATTTACCCAGTATTGACAATTTGTCATTCTAGGTGTTTCAAAAAATTAAAAAAAAAGTACTTACCCTGCCTTGGAAGAATTTTTACCCTGAGATCTCATAGTTGGTTAATGAAAACCACAATTGGAACCCAGCTGATGTCCATGTGTGTGTATGTTTTAATTGACAAATGAGAGGACTTGAAATGTTCTTTTGTATTTTTAAGCCTTTTGAATATTATCATTGCCAAACCCTTTTGAGATTCCCCCAAACTGTGTAAATGGTTCCTGTTAGCACTGTGGTAAGTCACCTCCAAAGCCCATGGCTTCCCAACACTAGAAGTCTCCTGCCTGCCTTTCTGCCTCATTACCAGCCTGGTATTCAACCACTCACTTTGCCTAGGTTCACAGGCCCACAGCTTTTCAGTTGACTGCTTTGTTCCAGTTCGTTTTTAAGCATCTCACCTGGAAAAGGCTTGAGAAGCTGCACAAACTACACAATAATTATTCTAGAAATGCAATGCTTGGATAAAACCTACCCCACTGGTGGTCACCCTTGATCTCTTTGCTGTCCTTTTTAATGAGTTCACAATCCTCCAGTTCATCTCACAGTGTTTTTGTAGACTGCATATTGTTCAGTTTTTCCCAGACCCCTCAGGGCAGTGATGGGCAGAGGGCAGGGAGCTCGTCTTACCAGTCAGGTAGAGAGCAGTGCCACAGGGAAGGAGCAAGGGAGTTTGTTTGCTTAGAACCTATATTTTTTCTTTAGTGCTTTTCAGTAGCCTTGGGGAAGAAAATTCCCACATCTGTAAAATATGGATAATAACTGAGACTTACAGAAGTTGGGTAACTTTCTCAAGGTTGTGTAAACAAATTAAGTTTTATTGCTAAAAATCAAACTTTGGAATCTTCTTACCTTGAAGGTCATCTTCTTTTTCTTGTACCACATGTCACATCATCTGTAAAGACATATCACATCATCTGTAAAGCTTTTGATCTAGTCTGAATATACTTTTGGGGTAAATGACTCTCAAATTTGGTGTCTGGGCTTGGTGCCTGTAGCTCAGTGGCTAGAGTGCCAGCCACATATAGTGGAGCTGGCCGGTTCGAACCCAGCCTGGGCCTGCCTAACAACAATGACAACTACAACAACAATAAAAAAATATAGCCAGGTGTTGTGGCGGGTGCCTGTAGTCCCAGCTACTTGGGAGGCTAAGGCAAGAGAATCAATTAAGCCCAAGAGTTGGAGGTTGCTGTGAGCTGTGACACCACAGCACCCTACCCAGGGCAACATAGTGAGACTCTGTCTCAATTTTTTTTTTCAGTAGGTTTTAAAACTCAAGGCCTGGCTTTAACAACACAGGAGAGATGTTGGACTTGGGATGATAGTGGTAGGTGTTACAGTCTCAGAATTACAGTGAAGGAAGCCACTAAGCCCTTACTTAGTCCAGCGGAGTAGAATCAGGGCCAACACAGCCATTAGTGTCAATGGACTTGAAAAACTCAGGGTCACCAAAGCATAAATGTTAAGCAGAAGTCCTTGGAGAGTCAGGGGTGGCGTGGAGGCATAGATTTCCAGGTCCAGAATATCTCCCATTATGTATTAAGCCAATTGGAGATTACTAATCTCTCTTTGTATTAATAGAATGGTTTCTTTTTTTAGTCCTAAATTATAGCTTGAGTTTTTATGTACTTTTTTTGGTTATCTGGGCCTCATTTTTTAAATTGACAAAATGATAGTTCAGGTTTATTGTGATGAGGAAATGAGAACATATATGTAGATGATTTGTACACTATAGACCAGGGGTTCTCAAACTACGGCCCGCGGGCCACATGCAGCCCGCCGAGGACATTGATCCGGCCCTCCGGGTGTTTTTGCCACTGCTACCTGTCCTGCTACAGTGCGCATGTGTGGAATGTGTGCGGCACTCTCCGACTCCCCTCATCTCTGTCTCGGGACTAACTGATGCACACTTGCATCACTTGTTACGACTAGCAGTGACAAATATGGAACCAGACATTGACCATCTCATTAGCCAAAAGCAGGCCCATAGTTCCCACTGAAATACTGGTAAGTTTGTTGATTTAACTTTAGTTGTTCTTCATTTTAAATATTGTATTTGTTCCTGTTTTATTTTTTTTTAATTCAAAATAAGATATGTGCCATGTGCATAGGAATTTGTTCATAGTTTTATCCTCCAACAGCCTGAGGGACAGTGAACTGGCCCCCTGTTTAAAAAGTTTGGGGACCCCTGCTATATAGACTATCCCTTCAGATATCAGGTAGGAGACCCAGGTACTCCCTAAAATATAACAGATTGGAAAGAGTGGCAGTGTAGATGTTGCAGGAGGGAAACAGTGATTTTTAGAGTGTGGAGAGCTCCTGGAGAAAAAGGAAGACCAGAGTGGAAAACCTGTGTTGAGAGTGGGTGGAAGGCTTTGAGGTCTTTGAGGTTGAAGTAGACCAAAGACTAAATCCAATTTGATGCTGACCTTGGACTTACTGCAAGCAGTAGCTGCCACTGTGCATGTGGATACCACCTTGTGCAATCTTCAGCTCAATGGTGAGTTGCTGATAGCCTGCACGACATCTGATGTGGTATGTAGTATCCTTCGGAAACTGCATCGCATGATGCATGTGTAACATTTATATATGAGTCCTATAACAGAGCCAGTGCAGTTTAGGATTGGTATGATTCTGTGTGAAACCAAGGCAGCAAGAAAACAAGTTACCAATCCAAGTCTGGACTACTCAAAATTAATTAAAAGCAACCCTCTGACCCTCACTTCTTCAATACTCTCTCTTACCCTGTTTCTTTTCTTTTATCAAAACATAGGCATTACTGTGTTCCCAAGAGTGAATTATAATTAAAGTAACCACAGTGTAAAGCTCGTCAACCCAGAATCTCCTTGTGAAGTGTGGAGAAGCTGGTTGGAGAAGAGGTATTATGTAATGACCTAATTATGAGGCCTGCCATCTGCTTAGGAGTCATGCCTGCCTGGTTAGAATTCCCTGGTTGTGTTTCTCAAGGAGGATGCTAGATTGTTAAGGAGAGGGAGGGATAGGTAGGTAAACTGCCCTAGAAACATCTGTGCGTGTCTTGAAGAAAGTTGGTAGGAAGGTGTCTGTGTGTGTGTGTGTGTGTGTGTGTGTGTGTGTGTGTGTTTGGCGGGGATTGAGGGTATGTGTTGAAGTAGCCTTTGCAATCTTTGAAGCAGATGTTACCCTTTAGCATGGAGAGCAGTGTAGAAAGCTAATTATTCTATAGAAGAGGTTCCAGTATTAGGGACGGA
>CAUYPK010021037.1:0-60078 GCA_963574355.1 Loris lydekkerianus | reverse complement strand
GGGCAAGGTGTGATAAATGTATATTTTGTGGGGTGTTTTTTGGGTTGGGTTGTTGCTTTTTTGCCTTTTAACTATTTGTTGGGCAAAAATAAAAAAAAAAAAAAAAAAAAAAAAAAAAAAAAAATCTGTAGTACCATTTGTAATAGCAGAAGAGTGAAAACAACCCAAATAGGGAAATGGCTGAATCATTACTGGTACATCCACCCAATACACTACTGTGCAGCTATAAAAAAGGAATGAGGGCTCAGTGCCTGTAGCTTAGTGGTTAGGGTGCTAGCCATATGCACCAGGGCTGGTGGGTTCAAACCAGGCCCGTGCTTGCTAAACAATGGCAACAAAAATATAAACAAACAAACAAAAAATAGCAGGGGGTTGTGGTGGGTGCCTGTAGTCCCAGGTACTTGGGAGGCTGAGGAAAGAGAATAACTTAAGCCCAAGAGTTTGAGGTTGCTGTGAGCTGTAATACAATGGCACTCCACTGAGGGCGACAAAGTGAGACTGTCTCAAAAAAGAAAAAAAAAGGAATGAGACAATACAATAGCCTGCAGCAGTAGAAAATGTTTTATAAAGGGCAAGATAGTAAATATTTTACCGTATGTAATTCATACAGTCACTGCCTCAACTACTCAATTTTGCTGTGTAGCTAGAAAGCAGACACATACGAAACATAAACAAATGAAAGCCACTGTATTCTAATGAAATTTGATTTATGGAAACAGTCTATTGGTGGCTGCTGTATATAAAAACCAAGGAGGGAGTGCTGTCTGACCAACATAGTAAGACCTTTTCTCCACAAAAAATAAAAAAATTAGCCAGCCCTGGTGGTGCACATTTTTAGTTTCAGCTACTCAGGTAGCTGAGGCAAGAAGATAATTTGATCACAGGGGTCTGAAGTTGTGTGAACTGTGATCATGCCCTTGCACTCTAGCCTGGGAAATAAAGCAAGCCCCTGGCTCAAATACACCAAGAATGGTTCAGTGCCTGTAGTTCAGCGGCTAAGGCGCTGGGACACATACATACATCAGAGTTGGGGGTTCAAACCTGGCCCAGGGCCTGCCAAACAACAATAATGACTACAACAAAAAAATAGCCAGATGTTGTGGTGGGTGCCTGTAGTCCCAGCTACTCGGGAGGCTGAAGCAAGAGAATCATTTAGGTCCAAGAGTTTGAAGGTGCTGTGAGCTGTGACACCATGGCACTATACCAAGGGTGACATAGTAAGACTCTGTCTCAAAAAAAAAAAAAAAAAAGTTAAAATCTGTGAGTTCACAAGTATATTCAAAATAAATAAACCTCTTTGGTCATCTCTGGATGTTATTAAGGAACTCTCATTCTTTTGAATACTGATAAATAAAAGAAAATAAATTGACCATTTATCTTGTCTTTCCTATTAAAAATGTACTTTGGGGTAATTAATGATCAATCAACTCATGTTTATACTTGTAAAGTGAGTAGAAGTGTACAACTCATGTTTGTATAATTTTTAAAACACATGGTAATACAGGATATTGTAAAAGCTTTCTTTCTTTCCTTTTTTTTTTTTTTTGAGACAGAGTCTTGTTTTGTCACCCTCAGTAGAGTGCTCTGGTGTCATAGCTCACAGAAAGCTCAAACTCTTGGACTCAAGTGATTTTCTTGCCTTAGCCTTCCGAGTGGCTGGGACTACAAGGTGCCCGCCATAACACCTGGTGATTTTTAGAGACAGAATCTCGCTCTTGCTGAGGCTGGTCTCAAACTTATGAGCTCAAGCAATCCACTCTCCTCAGCCTCCCAGAGTGCTAGGATTACAGACATGAACCACTGCGCCTGGCCTGTTTCATTTATTTTGAGACAGAGCCTGGCCTATTTTATTTATTTTGAGACAGAGTCTCATTCAGTTGCCCTCGTGTTGAGTGCTATGGCATCATAGCTCACAGCAACCTTAAACTCTTGGGCTCAAGTGATCCCTCTTGCCTCAGCCTCCCAAGTAGCTGAGACCACAGGCACCACCACCACAACACCCAGCTAGTTCTTCTATTTTTAGTAGAGATGGGTGTCACTCTTGCTTAGGGCAGTCTCAAACTGTTGAGCTTAAGCAATCCACCTACCTCAGTCTCTGAGAGTGCTAGGATTACAGGAGCCACTGCACCCAATATTTTTATTTAGTTGCTTCTCAAACCAATTTATACTACCGCCAAATGGAATACTTTTATAAAAACTCTACTAAAACTTTACCATGGACTGAAGTTACCACTAATGATATAAAGAAGTTTCTCAGTTTATTGATATTGATGGGACAAACCAAAAAAAAAAAAAAAAAAAAAAAAAAAAATCACATTGGAGAAATTACTGGTCAACAAGACCTTTGCTTGAAACACCAATATTTACTAAATCTATGACCAGAATGTTTGAGCAAATCCTTACTTTTTTTTTTAATCTTAGTGATAATTCACAAGTTATACCTAGTAAAGACAGACTTTATAAAATTAGGAATCTTTTGGATTACTTTATTCTAAAATTTCATTCTTTGTATATACCTAAGCAGGTGTTATCCCTAGATGAAGACAGAGGACTTATCAGCTTTGTTTCACTTTCATATTCAATTATGGGATAATAGCTGATGACACATGGATAACTTCTGTGTAAACCTGCAAGTAAACAATGTGATATCCAGCTGACAAAAAGTTTCTCTTTATAGAAGCAAACTAGATAATAACTGAAGAAATATGACAGACTAGAATATCACCACTTTATAACTCGTAATGAATTAAGTGATTTAGGTAAAGACCACCAATGACTACCAGGATAGAACACATTGCTCTGGGCAGTATCTGTGGCTCAGTGGGTAGGGCACCGGCCCCATATACCAAGAATTCGAACCTGGCCTGGGAAAAACTGCAACAACATCAACAAAAATAGGCAGGTGTTGTGGCGGGCGCCTGTAGGCCCAGCTACTTGGGAGGCTGAGGCAAGAGAATTGCCTAAGCCCAGAAGATGGAGGTTGCTAAGAGTGACACTCTGTCTTAAAAAAAAAAAAAAAAAAAAAAGAACACATTGCTCTTTCAGATCCTTCATCCCTCTCTTTACCACGCTCTTTGCCATGTGATGTGGTAGTTCCTCCTGGCCCCATAGTGACCATGTACCAGTTCCAAGACCAGACCTAAGAAGCATTGTATGTTTTACTTGCCACTTTTACACAGCTGCCATAACCATGTTAAGAATGTGCCTGGTCTAGCCGGGTGTTGTGGCAGGTGCCTGTAGTCCCAGCTCGTCGGGAGGCTGAGGCAAGAGAATCATTTAAGCCTAGGAATTGAAGGTTGCTGTGAGCTGTGTTGCCATGGCACTCTACTGAGGGTGATAAAGTGAGACTCTGTCTCAAAAAAAAGGAATGTCCCTGGTCCAAGGAAGAAGGGGTAAAACCTGCAGCTTGGAGACAATCTGAGCTGAACTCATATTACCAGGCATTTGAACTGCAGCTGAGCTACAGGTACATGAGCAGGAACTGGGGGGGGGGGGTGTCTGTAACTTCACATTATTGTTGTTAAAGCTAACTGATAGAGCTGGTAACATCACAAGGGACAATCAGGTATTATGTCTGCTGTTGGAAATATATACTACCACCTAAAAATCAGCCTGCTCCCCCAAATGGAGGCAGAACAAACCCAAATCTGACCAATTCTCAAGTTTTAACTGCCAATTTATGGGAAATTCAAAACTAGAGAGAAATACATTCAACACCAATACAATGCAGTCAGCATCTACGAGAAACTACAAGACAAATGACCCAGTTTCTTCCAGTTTCTTCTTTGTTGTCTAGGCTAAACTGCAAGGTAAGGAAAAAAAGAGAAGGAGAAGAAAACCTATGTTAAGAGACTTATGGGACATATTAACAAATCACAATTTGGACTTAAGCTGCTGATTCAAACTATCAAATAATTATTTTTTAAATTATAAAATAGAGAAATCTGAGCACTAAATATTTAGTATTAAGGGATTAATTGTTACTACAGGCAGTCCCCAGGTTACATACATCTGGCTGACATACAACTTGCACTCATGAATGGAGGCTATATAGGTAATAGGTAAATATATCTGTTCCAATTTCCATACAAATTAAGAACAAACGTACAGAACTTATCTTGTTTGTAACCTGGGGACTACCTTCTTTTATAGGTGGCACTATAGTAGGTTTAAAACAAGAGTTCTTACCTTTTAGGAACACATATTAAAATATTAATGATTTTAATATAATGATGCTGATATTTACTTACAAATAATCTGATGGAAGAGGGAGTATAAATTTAACAAGACTAGCCATGAGCTGACTGTTGAGGCTGGACGACAGGTTCATGGAGGTTTAGTACTGTTCTGGGCATAAGTTTGGAATTTTATATAATAAAGAGCTAAAAGAGGGAAAAATTTAAAAAGGCACCAGGAAATCAAATAATCTGATCAAAGACACAAAGTAGCTATTGTATTTCCCCCACTTACCTGTTCTGTTCTTCCGCTTTTCTCGTTCTGCTTTCAGCTCCTCCATGGCTTGGGATTTCTTATCTAGTTTCTCATCCCGTTTGGAACGCCGTTCCTTGTTGTGGGATGTTACCTGGGTAAGGAAGGATGTGTAGTATGGACCTTTTAACTAACAGCTGATAAGACTGTCTATAGCCAACAGTTAATACATTCAATCCTCCAAAAGGAATTTTTTTGTTAGAGAGAGATTCTTACTTTGTTGTCTAGGCTGGACCCTCCATCAGCCTCAAACTACTGGGCTCGAGTAATCCTCGAGCCTCAGCTATCTGAGTAGTTGAGACTATAGGTGTGCACCACTGCACCCAGCTACCTTTTCTTTCTTTCTTCTTTTTTTTAAAGATAGGGTCTCATTTTTTTTTTGAGACAGAGCCTCAAGCTGTTGCCCTGGGTAGAGTGCTGTAGCATCACAGCTCACAGCAACCTCCAAATCCTGGGCTCAAGCGATTCTCTTGCCTCCGCCTCCCAAGTAGCTGGGACTACAGGCGCCTGCCACAATGCCCGGTTATTTTTTTTTTTTTTTTGAGTCAGAGTCTCAAGCTATCGTCCTGGGTAGAGTGCCGTCATGTCATAGCTCACAGCAACCGCAAACCCTTGAGCTCAAGCATTCTCTTGCCTCAGCCTCCCAAGTAGCTGGGAATACAGGCACCCGCCACAACGCCTGGCATTTTTTTTTTTTTTTTGCCTTTTTTGGCCGAGGCCCGGTTTGAACCTACCTCCAGTATATGGGGCTGGTGTCCTACTCCTTGAGCCACAGGCACCACCACCCCCAGCTATTGTTTTTGGTTGCAGCTGTCGTTGTTGTTTGGCAGGCCTGGGCTGGACTCGAACCCACCAGCTCAGGTGTATCTGGCTGGTGCCTTAGCCTCTTGAGCCATAGGCCCTAAGCCAGAGATAGGGTCTCATTTTATTGCCTAGACTGTATCAAATTCCTGGCCTCAAGTAATCATTCTATGTCAGTTTTCTAAGGTGTTGGGATTACACACATGAGCCACTGTGCCCAGCACTGACAATTATATTGACTGCAGAAACTTAGAACCTGTAGTATACGGGGAGAGAGAGAATCTGCTTGTGGACAAAAAGAACAGAGCAATAGGGAGGTGCCTATGGCTCAAGGAGTAGGGTGCTGGCCCCATATACCGGGGATGGCATGTTTAAGCCAGGCCCCGGCCAAAACTGCAAAAAAAAAAAAAAAAAAAAAAGAACAGAGCAATAAGGTAAGTCCCTGTGTTAAATGCCTAATAAACTAGCAAGTTTAGGAATTACCTTTATAAACTTGAACACCCTAGATCATATCTAATATTTGTTGATATTATCAACAAAGCCTTTGATGATGAATGCAGAGATGATTTTCCTACCTACATTTATACCAAGCCTAAGATGACATATACCTGAATAAACATCACAACCAACCTGGATACCTGAGACAAGATGGTTTACTGACTTTTAAGGGATGCTCACACACATCCTGCTGCTTTTATTTATTCACTAATTTATTTTGAGACAGAGTCTTACTCTGCTGCTCTGGGTAGAGTGCCATGGCATCATAGTTCACAGTAAACTCAAACTCTTAGGCTCAAGTGATTCTCTTGCCTCAGCTTCCCAAGTAGCTGGGACTATAGGTACCTACCACAATGCCTGGCTATTTTTGGAGATGGGGTTTCACTCCTGCTCAGGCTGGTCTTGAATTCATCCCATCCACCTACCTTGGCCTCCCAGAGTGCTAGGATTACAGGTGTGAGAGCCAATGTGCACAGCCCATCCTGCGGTTTTTTGTTTTTTTTTTGAAGCAGAGTCTTACTTTGTCACCCTTGGTAAAGTGCCATGGCATCATATTTCATAGCAACCTCAAACTCCTGGGCTTCAAGCAATTCTCTTGTCTCAGCCTCCCGAGTAGCTGGGACTACAAGCACCCACAACAGTGCCTGGCTGTTTTTAGAGACAGGGTCTTGCTCTGGCTCAGGCTGGTATCGAACATATAAGTTTAGGTAATCCACCCGGCTCGGCCACCCAAGTGCTGGGATTACAGGTGTGAGCCACCTCACCCGGCACCCATTCTGCTGCTTTTTAAATGCAGACTTGTATGTGAAAGACAGACATGGAGGAATGTACCTGGAGTCCCAGCTACTTGGGAGGCTGAGGTAAGAGGATCTCTTGAGGCTGGGACTTTGAGACTACAGTGCACTCTGATCACATCTTTGAATAGTCACTGCGTTTTACCATGGTCAACATAGAAAGACCTCTTTTTTTTTTTTTTTAAGACCTCATTTTTTAAAAAAGGAAAAAAAAAGACCCAACAAAAAAAGAGAAGTGCTAAGGAGTTAAACAGTGCAGATACTGGTGAAATCATAAGGTATATCCAGAGATTAATGAAACCTACAAAGTGGAGATGGCATGTAACAGTTTTGTATTAACTAACTTCAGGTGATTAGCATAAAGCCATCTTTCACATAAAGGCACATACACAACTGGGTACCCATAGTTCAATAGTTAGAGCACTGGGGCTGGCGGGTTGGGACCTGCTAAACAAAACAAAACACCCAACAAAAGAGAGAAGGCACCTTTAAAAAAAAAAAAAAGGCACAAACGCACTCTCAATCAAAACAGAAGTTTACACTCCGAACAAAAGAGGACCAAATGATCTCCTACCTGAGATTCCTGAATCTGTGTCAGCTTTTTCTTTTCCTGTTCCTCTTCTTGCTTTTTCTTTTTTTCTTTCTTTTCTTTCTTTTTGGCTGTTTTTAGTTTTTTCTTGATTTCAAATCTATTGAAAAGATATTTGCTTGGTTATTAAGTAGCAATGAAGGATAGGCAAGGGACCAATTCCCCATTAGATAAGAGAAAGAAAATAAGTAGAAGGAGTTAAGGGTGGCGCCTGTGGCTCAGTGGGTAGGGCGCTGGCTCCATATACCAAGGGTAGCAGGTTTGAGCCCGGCCCTGGCCAAACTGCAACAAAAACATAGCCAAGCATTGTGGTGGGTGCCTGTAGTCCCAGCTACTTGGGAGGCTGAAGCAAGAGAACTACCTAAGCCCAGGACCTGGAGGTTGCTGTGAGCTGTGATGCTACAGAACTCTAGTGAGGGCGATAAAGTGAGACTCTGTCTCTTAAAAAAAAAAAAAAAAAAGGAGTTAATAAACATTTTGGATATTTCTTTTTTTTTTTTTTTTTTGCAGTTTTTGGCCGGGGCTGGGTTTGAACCTTCCACCTCCAGCATATGGGGCTGGTGCCCTACTACTTTTAGCCAAAGGCACCACCCTTCTTCTTTTTTTTTTCATTTTATCGCCCTTGGTAGAGTGCTGTAGTGTCACAGCTCACAGCAACCTCCAACTCCTGGTCTTAGGCAATTCTCTTGCTTCAGCCTCCTGAGTAGCTGGGACTATAGGCACCTACCACAAAGCCCAGCTATTTCTTTTTGTTGCAGTTTGGCCCGGGCTGGGTTTGAACCCACCACCCTCAGTATAAAGGGCAGGAGCCCTACTCACTGAGCCACAGGCGCTGTCCTCTTTTTTTTTGAGACAGAGTCTCACTGAGTTATCCTTGGTAGAGTCGGTAGAGTGCCATGGCATCACAGTTCACAGCAACCTCAAATTCTTGGGCTTAAGTGATTGCCTTACTTCAGCCTTCCAAGTAGCTGGGACTATAGGTACATACCACAACACCTGGCTACTTTTTTTTGTTGCAGTTGTCATTGTTTACCTGGCCCGGGCCAGGTTCGAACCCGCCAGCCTGGGTGTATGTGGCCAGCACCCTACCCACTGAGCAATGGGTGCCACCAACACTTTGGATTCTTGCAAAAAGTCCAATGTACCTTATTAGTATGTCACAAATACTGAATTGTATGTATAACAAAAGTACTTGAAAGCATTAAGTTGGAATGGACTTAAAATGAGAAAATATTCAGGATAATGCTGTGCTCATCATTAGATTTTTGGTAACTGATATATATGTATTTTTCTTTTCTTTTCTTTCTTTTTTTTTTTTTTTTTTTTTTTTGCTGCTTTTGGCAGGGGCTGGGTTTGAACCCACCTCTAAGCATATGGGGCCGGTGCCCTACACCTTTGAGCCACAGGCACCACCCATGATAACATCTTTCTAAACCTGGATTGCTTGAACTCACGAGCTCAAGACCAGCCTGAACAAAAATGAGACCCCACCTCTACTAATAGAAAAAAAAAAAAAAAAAAAATTGAAGCAAGAGAATCACTTGAGCCCAAGAGTTGGAGGTTGCTGTGAGCTATGTATGATGCCATGGCACTCTACCCAGGTAACAGCTTGAGACTCAGTCTCAAAAAAAAAAGAAAGAAAAGAAAAATGTGGCCTCGGCACCTATAATTCAGAGAGTAGGGCGCCAGCCACATATACTGAGGCTGGTGGGTTCGAGCCTGGGCTGGGCCTGCTAAACAAAAATGACAACTGCAACCAAAAAATACCTGGGCATTGTGGCAGGCACCTGTAACAGTCTTAGCTACTCGGGAGGCTGAGGCAAGAGAATTGCTTAAGTCCAAGAGTGATACTCTACCCAGGGCGACACTGTGAGACTGTCTCAAAAAAAAAAAAAAAAAAAAATTCAGGAGGCGCCTGTGGCTCAGTGAGTAGTGCGCCGCTGACCCCATACACCGAGGGTGGCAGGTTCAAACCAACCTGCAACAAAAAAATTAGCCTGGTGATGTGGCAGGCTCCTGTAGTCCCAGCTACTTGGGAGGCGGAGGCAACAGAATTGCCTAAGCCCAAGAACTGGAGGTTACTGTGAGCTGTGATGCCATAGAACTCTACTGAGGGTGACAAAGTGAGACTCTGTCTCTAAAAGAAAAAAAAAATTAAATAATGTGTTATACGAATTCTTCAAAAACTCTTCTAAAAAAACAGAAGTGGAAACACTTCTCAGCTCATTTCAGGAGGCTATTATGTTAGTGTGTTACTAAAGCAAGACAAAAATATCACAAGATCAGAAAAGTACAGACCAGTATCATTTATGAATAAAGACATTAGAATTGGCTCAGCGCCTGTGGTACAGTGGTTATTGTACCAGCCACTACACTGAGGGTGGTGGGTTTGAACCTGGCCCAGGCAAGCTAAACAAGGACAACTGCAATAGCTCGGCATTGTGGCAGGTGCCTGTAGTCCCAGCTACTTGGGAGGTGGAGGCAAGAGAATTGCTTAAGCTGAAGAGTTCAAGGTTGCTGTAAGCACAGCACTCTACCGAGGGTGACAAAGTAAGACTGTCTTAAAAAAAAAAAGAGAGAGAGAAAGCGAGATTGAGAGATGAGAACATACAAGATTGGCTAGGCCCCTGTAGTTCAGCAGCTAGGACATCCACCTTATACACTGGGGCTGGTGAGTTCGAATCTGGCCCAGGCCTGCTAAACAACGACAACTGCAACCAAAAATAGCTGGGTGTTGTGGCAGGCGCCTGTATTCCCAGTTACTTGGGAGGCTGAGGCAAGAGAATTGCTTAAACCCAAGAGTTTGAGGTTGTTGTGACCTATGCCAGGGCACACCACTGAGGGCGACAAAATGAGACGCTGTCTCAAAGAACAAAAAGATCTTATCTGTACAAAGAATAGAAAAATCTGCTAGGTGTGGTGGCATGTACCTGTAGTCCAACTTACTAGAGGGGCTGGGGGAGAAGGACCCCAAGAGCTCAGGAGTTTGAGGCTACAGTGAGCTATGATGACACCACTGCATTCAAGCCTAGACAACAGAGCAAGACCCTGTCTCCAAAACGAACAAGCAAGCAAACAAGCCACCCCCAGTGGAAATGGCATACAGATAAGGATACATGGATCAATGGCATGAAATCAAGAGTCTACAAATAAAACCAGGTATCAACAGCCAACTTATTTTTGAAGGAGTGGCAAGACCATTCCTTCAATGAGGAAAGAATAGCTTTTTCACATGTAGGCCGAGACATTTTTTGTGTATGTATGTGAGCCATAGTCTCACTTTGTCACACTCCATAGAGCGCTGTAGCGTCATAGCTCACAGTAATCCACTTGCCTGGGTCTCTCAGAGGGCTAGGATTATAGGCGTGACCCTCTGTGCCTGGCCCACAGACTGAGAAATTTGAATACACAAAGAATGAAGTTGGAACCCTAGCTCATACCACGTACAAAAATTATCTTCAGGCCAGGTGTGGTGGCTCACTCCTGCAATCCTAGCACTCTGGGAGGCCTAGATGGGTGGACTGCCTTGAGTTCACAGATTTGAGACTAGCCTGAGTAAGATCGAGAACCTGTTTCTAAAAATATCCAGGCATTGTAGCAGGTGCCTGTAGTCCCAGCTACTTGAGAGGCTGAGGCAAGAAAATCACTTGAGCCCAAGAGTCAAGAGGTTGCTGTGAGCTATGATGCCAAGGGACTCTATTGAGGGTGACAAAGTGAAATTCTGTCTCAAAAAAAAAGGCTCAGTGCCTGTGGCTCAAGTGGCTAAGGCACCAGCCACATACACCTGAGCTGGCAGATTCGAATCCAGCCTGGGCCCGCCAAACAACAATGACAGCTGCAACCAAAAAATAGCCGGGCATTGTAGCAGGCACCTGTAGTCCCAGCAATTTGGGAGGCAGAGGCAGGAGAATCGCTTAAGCCCAGGAGGTGGAGGTTGCTGTGAGCTGTAATGCCATGGGTGACAGCTTGCGGCTCTGTCTCAAAAAAAAAAAAAACAACTCCAAATACATCAACAACCTAAATATAGGAGCTAAACTATCATTAAAATGTTGCATTAAATCTAACACTGCCCAAAGAGTGAAAATACAACCTACCGAATGGGAGAACATATTTGCAAGCCATACATGTGACAAGGGTTTAGTGTCTAGAATATGCAAGCAAGTTTTGGCCAGGTACAGTGATTTAGAAGCACAGCACTCCAGGGGGCCAAGGTGGGAGGACTGCTTGATGCCGGGAGTTTTAGATTAGAGGGGTGTGGGGGCAGAAAATAAAAGACTGGGCTGGGAAACATGGTGAGCCTTCTATCTCTACAAAAAATTAAAAATTAGCTGGACATGATGTGCACCTGTAGTTCCAGCTACTTAGAAGGCTGAGGCAAGAGGATTGTTTGAGACCAAGAGCATGGAGTTAGCAATGATCACAACACTGGACTCCAACCTGGGTGACGGAGTCAGATCTTATCTCTAAGTATAAAAAAAAAAAATTTTTTTTTTTTTTTTAGAGACAGATTCTCACTTTGTTGCTCCCGGTAGAGTGCCATGGTGTCATAGCTCAGGTGATCTGCCCACCCTGAGCCTCCTGAAAACTGGTGAGCTCAGGTGATCTGCCCACCTTGGCCTCCTGAAAAAAAATCTAAAAAAAAAATAAAAACAGACTGTGCTGGCTAACACCTATAATCCTAGCACTTTGGGAGGCCAATGCAGGACTGCCTAAGGTCAGGAGTTTGAGATCAGCCTGAGCAAGAATGAGACATTGAAAAGTAGCTAGGCGTTGTGGCAGGCGCCTGTAGTCCCAGCTGCTCAGGAGGCTGAGGCAGGAGAATCACGGAAGCCCAAGAGCTGGAGGTTGCTGTTGAGTTCTGTGACATCACAGCACTCTACTGAGGGCGGTAAAGTGAGACTCTGTCTCTACAAAAAAAAAAAAAAAAAAAAAGAATGAGACATTGTCTGTAGAAAAAATTAGTTAGGCGTGGTGCTCTGAGAATGTAGTCACAGCTACTCAAGATGCTGAGGTGGGAGGATTGCTTGAGTCTAGGACAGCAGTTCTCAATCTGTGTGTTGCCATCCCTTTGTAACAATGAAAATATATCCTGTATATCAGATATTTACATTACAATTAATAACAGTAGCAAAATTACAATTATAAAGTAGCAAAAAAAAATTTTATGGTTGGGAGTCAGGCAACGTGAGGAACCGTATTGAAGGGTCCAGGCATTAGAAAGGTTGAGGTTGCAGTGAGCTGTGCTGAGTCATGCATTCCAGCCTATGCACTAGAGCAAAACACTACCTCTAAAACAAATGAATACATAAGTACATTTTTTTTTTTTTTTTTGGTAGAGACACAGTCTCACTTTACCACCCTCGGTGGAGTGCCGTGATGTCACAGGACTCACAGCAACCTCCAGCTCTTGGGCTCAAGCAATTCTCCTGCCTCAGCCTCCCGAGCAGCTGGGACTATAGGCGTTTGCCACAAGGCCCAGCTATTTTTTTGTTGCAGTTCAGCCGGGGCCCCACTCACTGAGCCACAGGTGCCATCCACTACATGTTTTTTTTTGCAGTTTTTGGCCAGAGCCGGGTTTGAACCCGCCACCTCTGGTATATGGGGCCGGCTCCCTATTCCTTGAGCCACAGGCACTAACCCCTAAACTTTTCTATAAGTTGAGAAAAAACACTCATTCATTACTCTTGTTCTACTTTATGATTTTGTGATAGGGCCCTCCTGGGCTTTATATGACAAACTCTTGTTATGCTTGCTATAGTTCAGAAATAAAAATGTCAGAAGTCACCCTGAACCATCTATCAACTCCAGGAGCATGTCTTTTTTGTTTTTGAGACAGGGCCTCACTTTGTTGCCCAGGCTACAGTGCCAGGGCATCAGCCTAGCTCACAGCAACCCAAAACACCTGGGTTCAAGCAATCCTCCTGCCTCAGACTCCTGAATGAATAGCTGGAACTACAGGCTCCCACCACAACAACTGGCTAATTTTTCTATTTTAAGTAGAGACAGGATCTCACTCTTGCTCAGGCTGTTTGAACTCCTGAGCTTAGACAATCCTCTTGCCTAGGACTCCCAGAGTGCTAGCAGTGCAGGCTTGAGCCATCTTGCCTAGTTTCAACATCGTTTCTTTCTTTCTGTCTTTTTTTTTTTTAAACATAGTCTCACTGTGTTGCCCTGAGTAGAGTGTTGTAGTGTCACAGCTTGCAACAACCTCCAACTCTTGGGCTTAAGTGATTCTCTTGCCTCAGCCTCCCAAGTAGCTGGGACTACAAGGGCCCACCACAATGCCTGGCTTTTTTTTTTTTTTTTTTTGTGGTTTTTGGCTGGGGCTGGGTTAGAATCCGCCATCTCCGGCAGACGAGGCCGGCGCCCTACTCCTTTGAGCCACAGCCACTGCCACGTCTGGCTATTTTTTGGTTGCAGTTGTTTAGTTGGCCCAGGTGGGGTTCGAACCTGCCACCCTCGGTGCATGTGGCTGGCGCCATAAGCACTGTGCTACGGGCGCTGAGCTTCAACATAGTTTCTTAAGTGCTGTTTGTATCAAAACAGGTAACCTTAGGGGCACTCACACTCAAAACAAAGGTCTACTGGTTCTTGCTGAGTGAAAGCCAAACATTCTTATGTAGGATAACTTCTGACAATATCATCTCCAGAAGGGACAAGGATCCTAGATGAAATGGCAAGAACTGCTGCCAAGGAAAATGCTTCTATTTTTCTGTTGTGATATTAGGTAGGAAGAACTCTAGTTCTGAGGACTATTTCATTTCTTTAGACAAAAATTCAAGTTTATTTATATTTATTTATCTATTTTTTGAGACAGAGCCTCAAGCTGTCATCCTGGGTAGAATGCCGTGGCATCACAGCTCACCTCCAACTCCTGGGCTCAAGCGATTCTCCTGCCTCCACCTCCCAAGTAGCTGGGACTACAGGGGCCCACCACAACGCTCGGCTACTTTTTGGTCACAGCGTCATTATTGTTTGGTGGGCCCAGGCTGGATTTGAACCTCCCAGCTCAGGTGTATGTGGCTGGCGTCTTAGCCGCTTGAGCCACAGGTGCCGAGCCTCCAGTTTATTTTTACCTTGAAATTAAGTTAGAAAATAAAAAAGAACTTTCTTTTTATTTTTTTGTGAGAGGGAGTCATACTCCATTGCCCCAGGCTACAGTGCTATGGAGTCATCCTATCTCACAGCAACCTCAAACTCCTGGGTATAAACGATCCTCCAGCCTCAACTTCCCAAGTAGCTGGGACTACCGGTGTCTTCCACAATACCTAACTAATTTTTCTATCTTTAGTAGAAACAGGGGTCCTGCTCTTGCTCAGACTGGCCTTGAACACCTGAGCGCAAGTGATCTTCTTATCTCAGCCTCCCAGAGTCCTAGGACTACAAGCATGAGCCACTATGCCCAGCCAAGGAAGAACTTTTGCTCTTTAAAGTATGGTACAAGTTCAGAACTGAAGCAGCTTCTGAATCTGAAAAAGCAATTTACCATTTGAGGTGTTTTTTTGTTTGTTTGTTTGTTTTTGAGACAGAGTGTCACTATGTCATCCTTGGTAGAGTGCTGTGGCATCACAGCTCACAGCAACCTCAAACTCTTGGGCTTAAGTGTGTTCTTGCCTCAGTCTCCCAAGGAACTGGGACTACAGGCACCCACCTCAACTCCTGGCTATTTTTTGGTTGCAATTGTTTAACTGCCCCAGGCCAGGTTCGAATCTGCCACTCTCAGTATATGTGGTTGGCGCCATAACCACTGTGCTATGGGCACTGAGCCACCATTTGAATTTTTAAAAAATATAAAAACCAGAGCCAGGCGTGGTGGCTCACACCTGTAGTCCTAGCACTCTGGGAGGCCTAGGTGAATGCACTCCTTGAGCTCAGGAGTTAAGAGACCAGTTTGAACAAGAGCAACAACCCGTGTCTAAAAATAGTCAGGTGTTGTGCTGGTGCCTGTAGTCCCAGCTACTCAGGAGGCAAGAGGATCACTTGAGCCCAGGAGTTTGAGGTTGCTGTGATCTATGAAGACTCTATGGCACTCTATGCAGGGCCACAAAGTAAGACTCTGTCTCCAAAAAGAAAAAAAAAATATACATGATGTCTTATGAACAAAACCTTATGAATAATGCACACTTGTAAAGTCAATGGAGCTGAATAAACAACAAAAGTGATCTTAAAGTTTACTAAATACATCATTTGCATCTCATCAAGTTAACAATCACATTGCCAAATGCCAGTCTCCATAAACAGGTCAGATGCAAAGAAGAGGGGAAATACAATACAAGACATGAACAGGAAAGGTAGGGCAGTTACAACTTTACCTTCTTTTCAGCACCTCCCTCTTCTCTATTCGATTGAAAAGTTCTTGCTCTCTCTCTTTCTCTGTCATCTGTTCTAGACGGGCCCTGTCTTCCTCATCTCCCATGAGATCCTCTCCATAGCCATCATGAAACTCTTCATCTTCTGAGGAGGAGTCTGAATCTGAACTGGAAGAGGAGCTGTTGCTGTCAGAATCTGACACTTCACCTGCAACAAAAGCCCAAACAAAAGATTATACTATGCTGCAGAAGACTGAGAATACAGGTGACCCCATCCTTGTCTCTCCCAGGTAAAGTAGCACATAACAACCTCAGCTCCCTTGACAGCAGTCCTTGGTCTGCCTGCAGTAAATGCAAAGACAGATTAGGAAAATGTAGGCTGGAATAAGAAACCAGCTTATTTTTTATTTTATTCCTTTTTTTTTTTTTTGGGGGGGGGGGGGAGGGTTTCGCTGTATCACCCAGGCTGGTATTGAACTTCTGGGTTCAATTGATCCTCCCACCTAAGTCTTCTAAGTAGCTAGGACTACAGACTCATGCTACCACATTATTTTAGCTTATTCTTTTTAATTCAAATTTTATATTTAAAAAAAACAAACATTTCAGACCTATAGAAAAATGTTCTAAGAACAGTTTGATCCCCATCATCCTTTACTTAGATTCACCCATTGTTAACACTGCCAACTTACTTTCTATTTCTATCACATATAAAAAATAATATATGTTTTTATTTTTTATGTTGCCAAACTAAAAGTTGTAGAGATCATGACTCTTTTCCCCTAAATATTTCTATTAAAGGGGACAGTCTTACATAACCAATTATACAATCTAGTTTAGGAAATTTAACACTGATATAATACCATTAACTATTCAGTTGGCTGGGTGCAGTGGCTCACACCTGTAATCCTAGCACTCTGGGAGGCCGAGGAGGGTGGATTGCTTGACCTCAGGAGTTAGAGACCAGCCTGGGCAAGAGCAAGACCCTGTCTCTACTGAAAAACAGAAAAAATAGCCAGGCATGGTGGTACAGGCCTATAGGCCTAGTTACTCAGTAGGCTAAGGCAGAAGGACTGTTAAACCCAAGAGTTTGAGGTTGCTATGAGCTACAATGATACCATGGCACTCTAGCCTGGGCAACAAAGTCAGACTGTCTTAGAAAGAAAAAAAAGAAATAAGAGGGACTTTTATCTAAAAAATGCAATCAGTGTAACCTAATTCTTTCTACTCTCAATGAATCCCAAACAATTATTAAAAAAAAAAAAAAAAGAAAGAAAAGAAAAATTTAAGTTTATTATTCTAGTTCTGAAACAAGTTCTCTTTCCAAACTAGCCTTATTAGAAAATTCTGGGACGAGCATCCAAAAAAGAACATTTTTTCCTGAGTTTTAAATCTCCCCTTATCTAGACCATGTATAACCAAGAAAAGGAGAAAAGCTCGGCGCAGTTGCTCATGTCTGTAATCGCAGGACTCTGGGAGGCCGAGGCGGGTGGATTGCCTGAGCTCAGGGGTTAAAGACCAGTCTGAACCAGAGTGAGACCTCATCTTTAAAAATAGCCAGGCGATGTGGTGGGCGCCTATAGTCCCAGCCATTTGGGAGGCTGAGACAAGAGAATCATTTCAACCCAAGAGTTTTGGGTCGCTGTGAGCTAAGATACCATAACTGAGGGTGACCAAGTGAGACTCTGTCTAAGAAAAAGAAAAAGGAGAAGGCGCTCAGGATAGAGTGAGTTGAGAGTAATGCAGAGATTCCTCATGGTTTCCATGAATGGTTTTCAAGGGTCTCACCAACCCTCGGATTGCACGCAGCTTTCTTGCTTCATACAGATCCTCAAAGAATTCATGAACATTGGAAAAGTAAAGACCATATCTTAAAAGGCAGACATCATGCTATAATGCAGGCATCTTTACTCCCCTCTTCTGCCTCTGCATCTTCAACCTGACATTAGGTCCGGGTGGCTTGGCTCACCTTCCTCAGGGGCTGAGCTCTCAGCTGAACTGTCTTTGTCTGAACTGCCTGAGGAGGCAGTTTTGTTGGCCTGTTTCTTCATCGTTCCTTTCTTCTCTATTTTTCTGGCTTTTCCTTTCTTCTTATTTTTATTGCTCCCAAATGTCCACTATAAGGAGAAAAGAAAAAGGAAAACTGAAATAGGAATAGGGACTTTACTGGGAAAATCTGGAAGATTCAAGAGTTAAGAGGCTCTGATATTCATTTTTGAACACAAAACAAATACTCTTTTCTTTCTTTCTTTTTTTTTTTTTTTGAGACAGAGCCTCAAGCTGTTGCCCTTGGTAGAATGCTGTGGCATCACAGCTCACACCAACCTCCAACTCCTGGGCTCTAGCGATTCTCCTGCCTAAGCCTCCCAAGTAGTTGGGACTACAGGCGCCATCACAACCCCTGGCCATTTTTTGGTTGCAGCCGTCATTGTTGTTTGGCGGGCCAGGCTGGATTCGAACCCACCAGCTCAGGTGTATGTGGCTGGCGCCTTAGCCGCTTGAGCCACAGGTGCTGAGCCAAAAACAAATACTCTTTATATGAAAAAAGATAAGAGATTTCTGATAACTTGATTAAAACTTCATAACTTCTGGTTTGGAATTTCTTACAGAGAGTAGAAAATTTACATAATAAGCATAAAATTTAATTTTTTTTTTTAAGCGATGGCATCTTACTATGTTGCCTAGATTGGCCTTGAACCCCAGGGCTCAAATGATCCTTTTGCCTTAGGCTTCTGAATAGCTGGAACTACAAGCATGAGCTATTGCTCCCAGTTCATATATTTTTTATTGCTAAAAGAAATAGAAAGATATCAACTTTACAGCAAGTAAGCTGAGTTAACTAAAACAAGAAAAAACAGCTTCTAATGTTTTCTGTGGCAGAGAGGATTGGTGTGTCTAGGATTCAGTACACAGAGAGTGGTTTAATTACGAAATAATCCTCAGAAAGGCAGGGAATGAAGCTTATGCCTAAGAGAAAACCGTAGAAAGCACAAGTAGAAAGGATGAAGGACACTCTTTGGCATGGATAGCAGCACTGGGACCAATTCCAAGGAGGCACAAAGTAAAGCAGAACATTACATGTATGTATATCTTTTTCAAAAATCTGTACACATTACACTGTAACATCATGTTTAAATTGGATCATAAACAGGAGATCCTACATGTCTAAACATAAGGAAACTACAATTTGCTTCATCAGTCAAATACACAGTTAACTACTCCAAGGCCAAAACACCATCTTCACCAAGTACTTTAATTTTACAGTTAAAAGATCACACAATTGCTTTAAAAATTCAAAGAATAGGCTTGGCACCTGTAGCTCAAGCAGCTAAGGTGTCAGCCACATACACCAGAGCTGTCAGGTTTGAATCCAGCCAGGGCCCGCCAAACAGCAATGACAACTACAATCAAAAAGTTGTTGGGGCATTGTGGGGGCCACCTGTAGTAGTCCCAGCTACTTGGGAGGCTTAGGCAAGAGAATCACTTAAGCCCAAGAATTGGAGGTTGCTGTGAGCTGTGACACCATAGCACTCTACCCAGGGGGACAGACAGCTTGAGACTCTGTCTCAAAAAAAAAAAAAAAAAAATCAGTGGTGCCTGTGGCTCAAAGGAGTAGGGTGCTGGCCCTATATGCAGGAGATGGTGGGTTCAAACCCAGCCCCGGCCAAAAACTGCAAAAAACCCCCAAAGAATATGCAATTATTAAAGCATGTCTTCTTTAATATTTTAACTTGTCAATTCAGAATTATTTTATTTTATTTTATTTATTTTTTTTTTTTTTGAGACAGAGCCTCAAGCTGTTGCCCTGGGTAGAGTGCCGTGGCATAATAGGTTACAGCAACCTCAAACTCCTGGGCTCAAGCGAGTCTCCTGTCTCCGCCTCCCAAGTAGCTGGGACTACAGGCGCCTGCCACAATGCCCGGCTATTTTTTGGTTGCAGCCGTCATTGTTGTTTGGTGGGCCCGGGCTGGATTCGAACCCTCCAGCTCAGGTGTACATGGCTGGCGCCTTAGCTGCTTGAGCCACAGGCGCCAAGCCAATTCAGAATGATTTTAGAAGCTAGTAATCCCAGCACTTTGGGAGGCTGAGACAACACTGCGAGAGCTCAGGAGTTTGAGACCAGCTTGAGTAAGAATGAAATCCCCTATCCACAAAAAATAGAAAAATTAGCCGGGTGTGGTGGTGTGCACCTGTAGTCCCAGCTACTTAGGAGGCTAAGGCAGGAGGGTCCCTTGAGCCCAGAAGTTTGAGGTTGCATTGTGCTACGATGACACCACTGCTCTCTAGTGAGGTCGACAGAATGAGATTTAAAAAAAAAAAAAAAAAAAAAAAAAAATTTTTTTTTTAGGTGAAAAATACTTTACTTGGAAACTTTATGTACTATAAAGAATTATCTTCATCTTTCTGTTATCATAGACTAAATATTAAATCTGATATGAACATGAAATTTCTACATCTAATATTTAACAAAAGCATAAAATCTTTGCTCCTTTTATAATAGGATGGTAAGTTAACATCCTACCTGACAAGAGCTAAGATCAGAAGTAGTATTTTTTGTTTGTTTGTTTTCGGGGTAGAATAGAGGGGTAGTTCTGAACAGGTTTCTATCTTAGAAATTTCCCATGAATTTCCTTTTTTTTTTTTTTAGAGACAGAGTTTCACTATGTTGCCCAGCACATCACAGGTCACAGCAACCTCCAAATCTTTGGGCTTAAGCGATTCTGTTGCCTCAGCCTCCCAAGTAGCTGGGACTATAGGCACCTGCCACAATGCCCAGCCAATTTTTTTTTTTTGGTAAAGACAGAGTTTCACTTTTAATGCCCATAGAGTGCTGTGGCGTCACACAGCTCACTGCAACCTCCAACTCCTGGGCTTAGGCAATTCCCTTGCCTCAGCCTCCCAAGTAGCTGGGACTACAGGCGCCCGCCACAACGCCCAGCTATTTTTTTGCTGCAGTTTTGCCAGGGCTGGGTTTGAACCCGCCACCCTCGGTCTATGGGGCCAGGGCCCTGCCCACTGAACCACAGGCACCACCGCATCCAGCTATTTTTTGTTGCAGCTGTCATTGTTGTTTAGCTGGCCTGAGTCGGGTTCAAACCCACCAAATTCGGTGTATGTGGCTGGTGCCATAACCACTGTGCTATGAGCACTGAGCCACCCTTGAATTATTCTTAAGAACCACAGTCTGCTGGTTGGGGAACCTTGATACAACTATGAAAGGATGCTATTTTAATATTCTGTTTTTCATTTTATGTCTACTATAAAATTAATATTCTGGTTTTACCTTTTTTTAAATTAAAATTTTTTTTTGCCATTTTTGGCCGGGGCAAGGTTTGAACTCGCCACCTTCGATATATGGGGCCAGTACCGTACTCCTTTGAGCCACTAGCGCAGCCCTAAAATTATTTTCATTATTATTATTTTTTGAGACAGAGTCTCACTCTGTCTCCCTTGGTAGAGTACTATGGCATCACAGTTCACAGCAACCTCCAACTCTTGGGCTTCAGTGATTCTGTTACCTCAGCTTCCTGAGTAGCTGGAACTACCGGCGCCCACCACAATGCCTGCCTATTTTTTTGTTGTAGTTGTCCTTGTTGTTTGGCAGGCCCAGGCTAGGTTTGAACCTGCTAGCCCCAGTGTATGTGGCTGGCACCCTAGGGGCAGAGCAACAGGCACCGAGCCTGGTTTTACATTTTATATTTGCTAGTTATTTTAATTGCCACTTTATTTTTGTTCTCAAGAGCTTGGTAGAGGCTGGGCATGGTGGCTCACGCCTATAATCCCAGTACTCTGGGAAGCTGAGGCAGGCAGATCACCTGAGCTCACAAGTTTGAGACCAGCCTGAGCTACAGCAAGACCTCACCTCTAAAATAGTCCAGCATTGTGGTGGGTGCCTATAATCTCAGCTACTTGGGAGTCTGAGGCAATAGAACCTCAGTTGAGCCCAAAAGTTTGAAGTTGCTGTGAGCTATAACGCCACGGCACTCTACCAGGGATGACAAGGTGAGGCTCTGTCTCAAAAAAAAAAAAAAACAACACAAAAAACAAAACAAAACAAAACAAACAAAAAAAAAGACAAGAGGTAGGTACAAGGCACAAATGAAAATAAAACAGCCACATGTTCTAATGTGATATATTAAAGTGAATGATGATATCTTTTTTTAAGTTAACTTACTTGTTTGTTTTTTTTTTTTTGAGACAGAGTCTCCCTATGTCACCATCAGTAGAGTGCCGTAGCATCATAGCTCATAGCAACCTTAAACTCTTGGGCTTAAGCGATTCTCTTGCCTCAGCCTCCCAAGTAGCTAGGACTACAGGTGCCAGCCACAATGCCTGGCTATTTTTTATTGTAGTTGTCATTGCTATTTAGCTGGCCCCAGGCCAGGTTCGAACACACCAGCCTCGGTATATGTGGTTGGTGCTGTAACCACTGTGCTACGGGTGCCAAGTCTCAATTTCTTAGTTAACTAAGGTAAACTATATCAACTTTCTGTGGTGACAATACAATAAATAGCACAAGTATACACATAATAGATGCAAAATATTTGCTTTTTGAAAATAGGAATGACTGGCTGGGCATGGTGGCTGACTCCTATAATCCTAGTACTCTGGGAGCCCGACGCAGGTGTACTGCCCTGAGCTAAGAGGTTCAAGACCAGCCTGAGCCAGAATGAGAACCTATCTCTACAAAAAAAAAAAAAAAAAAGAAAGAAAAGAAAAAAAAAGAAAAAGCCGGGCGTTATGGTGAGCACCTATAGTCACAGCTACTTGGGAGGCTGAGCCAAGAGAATCGCTTCAGTCCAAGAGTTAGACTTGGAGGTTGCTGTGAGCTATGACCATGGCACTCTACCGAGGGCCAGAAAGTTAGACTCTGTCTCAATAAAAAAAGTAATTAAGAAAAAAAAAAAAAAAAAAAAGATAATAGCCATGATCCCTCTTTCCTAACATGGCATCTTGGCCCTTTGTCCTTCTACCCAAAGGGACTAAGTATAAAGGGTGAGCTATCAGGATCACATGTGTGTCACAGTGGCTAGGTATATTTTTGCCTATAGATTTGCATTTATCTCATATGGAATAGAGCCCCCAAGTTCTGGACTACTTGGGGGGGGGGGGGGGAAATGTTTATGATAGCAAAATGAAAAATGACCTAAATGTGAAGTTACACAGGTAAATGTAACTCAGCAGGTGCTAAGAAGCAACCTGACTTACATGGCTTGGCACCTGTGGCTCAAGCGGCTAAGGTGTCAGCCACCTACACCTGAGCTGGTGGATTGAAATCCAGCTCGGGCCCGCCAAACAACAATGATGGCTGCAACCAATAGTCGGTGTTGTGGTGGGAGCCTGTAGTCCCAGCTACTTGGGAGGCGGAGGCAGGTGAATCGCTTGAGCCCAGGAGTTGAAGGTTGTTGTGAGTTGTGATGGCACGGCACTCTACGCATGATGACAGCATGAGGCTCTGTCTCAAAAAAATAAAAAAAGAAGCAACTTGACTTCCTTATTCTTTTGCCCTCCATCTGCTTTAATCTGCCTCATCTTGAGCTTAGCAACTTGCTGCTCATTTATAGCCTATAATGTTTATCCTGTCTGAGGGAGGAAAAAATGACAAGGGTAAAAATAGAAGAAAATAAAAATACTTTGATTTAAAAGGGGCTTTCCTGGCTATACTTGAATGTGAGAAAGGAACCTCACTTTTTTCTTCCTATAATTCTCAAAGAAAATGAGATGACAAAGCTGCCTCGCCAACCACGGGGCTGACTCCATTAGATCTATCACACCAAAGGCAAACAACCAACAACAATATATGACAAGGTTTTGGGAGAGTTATAATAATGTGAGTGACTTTACTTTTAAAACTTAAATTTCTTGAGCAGTGCCTGTGGCTCCTTGGAGTAGGGCATCAGCCCCATATGCCAGAGGTGGCAGGTTCAAACCCAGCCCCGGCCAAAAAAAAAATCCAAAAAACTACAAAAATAAAAAATAAATTAAAAAAATTTAAAAAACTTAAATTTCTTTCTTTCTTTCCTTTTTTTTTTTTTTTTTTGAGACAGAGTTGGACTATGTCACCCTCAGTAGAGTACTGTTGTGTCACAGCTCACATCAATCTTAAACTCTTGGGCTGAAGCGATTCTCTTGCCTCAGTCTCCCAAGTAGCTGGGACAACAGGCGTCCACCACAATGCCCAGCTATTTTTTTTGTTGCAGTTGTCATTGTTGTTTAGCAGGCCTGGGCCTGGTTCAAACCTGCCAGCCTCGGTGTATGTGGCCAGCACTCTAATCTGAGTTGTGGGCGCCAAGCCAAAAACTAAAATTTCTTATAAATACATCTTTCAATACCGAGAAGCTGGATTGCAGCAGCTTGTTTATTTACTCTCTACAAAACTATTTTATTCTTAAATAACCTTTAAAATCTCATTTTAAAATTTAAAGAGCCAGGGTCTTGTTCTGTCACCCAAGCTAGAGTAAAACAGGTATGATCATAACTCACTGCATCCTTGAACTTCTGGGTTGAAACAATCTTCCTACCTTAGCCTCCCAAGTAGCTGTGACTACAGGTGTAGACCACCACAGCCGGCTAGTTTTTTAAAAAAATTTTTGTAGAGATAGGGTTTCACTATGTTGCCCATGTTGGTCTTCAACTTCTATCCTCAAGTGATTTTCATGCCTTAGTCTTTCAAACTGCCATGATTACAGGTATGAGCCACTGCACCAGGCTGAAGAAGGTATTTTTTCTTTTCTTTTTTTTGAGACAGTCTCACTTTGTTGCCCTTGGTAGAGTGCTGTGGCATCATAGCTCACAGCAACCACAAACTCTTGGGCTCAAGTGATCCTATTGCCTCAGCCTCCCAAGCAGCTGGGATTACAGGCACCCGCCACAACACTTGGCTATTTTTTAGAGACAGGGTCTTACTCTTGCTTAGGCTGGTCTTGAACTCCTGAGACGAGGCGATCCACCTGCCTTGGCCTCCCAAGTACTAGGATTATAGGCATAAGCTACATTGGCCTTTAAGAAAAGTATTTTTAAAATAAAAATAAAAATAAAAAAATCACCCATTATTTCCACCATCCAAAGATAATCACTTTAAATTTGGGAAACAGTCTCATTAATTATTCCTATTTAATTCAGGAGAAAGACTCTGGGTCCCAGAAATCTCCCAAAGATTTTTTCCTAGAGATCACATTTTTAATATTTTACATTTACTCCTATAAACTAGAGATTCCTGAATGATTTTTGGTCTAAGGACATATTTAAGACATTTTTTTAAAAAAGGACATTTGCCCAGTATCTCTTCTCCTAAGAATAAGGAGTCTAATAAACCACAAAGGAGATGGTCAAGACTTGTGGCAGGCAGAAATGATATAGAAATATCTTAATCCCGCCATTAGCCCAGAGATGCTTACCTATCCCTCCAAAAGTCTTATTCTCTTGACTCTGAAAGGGAAAATGAATTCTTTCATTGACAGAGTGTAGTAGTAGATGGAGTCTAATGAATAAAAGACAGAATTAAAGAGATGTTCTTATGCTTTCTCTATTCAGAAGGGAGTAGAGCAGTGATTCTCAACCTTCCTAATGCTGCAATGTATTTTCATTGTTAAAAAGGGGCCGCGACCCATAGATTGAGAACCACTGGAGTAGAGGAAATGATCTGGCATTTCTTAATTTGTTTTGGAAACTATGGCTCTACTGAAAAACAAGCTCTGTTGTTACCCTAAAATGCACCAAATGTAAGGTAAGAATGAGAAAATGAGTGCCTGCTGGTCTGCATCTGAACTCTGTGTAGAGGCCACAGCAGCCCCACCCTCCAATGACAGCTGCTCAAAAACCACCTGAGAAAAGGGAAGGATCCCATTGTCAGTACTGCTTTCCTAAACATATATGTACATGAGCCCCACACAGCTCCAGAAGTCTTATGTAATATGCAGTGAATAAAACCTAAAACAGACTGGATGCAAGATGTTTGCTTATCTAATAAGTTAAAGAGATTAGCAATTTGACTCTCACTAATCCAACAGATACGCTAATGGGCAGCAATTATGTAATGATACAAGGAAGGTAGGTGAGTGCTACATGACCCTGTGCTATCCTGAGTGTATGTAGAATGTTATAACTAGATCTTCATTTTGGGAAGCAGTTGTCCTTCATAGGACAGGAAGGAACACAGGGATGGGGAGTGGCTGCTTTGGACTTGGGTGGCATTCAGATGCTGAGTACTGTGAGCATCCTGGAGGTAGAAAAAAATCAAAGAAACTTCAAGATTTGTTTTGTTTTGTTTGTTTGTTTTGGAGACAGAGCCTCAAGCTGTCACCCTGGGTAGAGTGCTATGGCATCACAGCTCACAGCAACCTCCAACTCCTGGGCTCAAGTGATTCTCCTGCCTCTCCCTCCCAAGTAGCTGGGACCACAGGGGCCTGCCACAACGCCCAGCTATTTTTTGGTTGCAGCCAGCCATCATTGCTGTTTGGTGGGCCCAGGCTGGATTTGAACCCGCCAGCTCAGGTGTATGTATGTGGCTGCCGCCTTAGCCGCTTGAGCCACGGGTGCTGAGGTGTTTTATTTTGTTTTTTAAGAGACAGAGTCTCACTTTATTGCCCTCGGTAGAGTGCTATAGCATCATAGCTCACAGCAACCTCCAACACCTGGCCTTAGGCGATTCTCTTGCCTCAGTCTCCCTTCCCGAGTAGCTGGGACTACAGATGCCTGCCACAATGCCTGGCTATTTTTGCTGCAGTTTGGCTGGGGCTTGGCTCGAACCCACCACCCACAGTCTATGGGGCTGGCTCCCTACCCGCTAAGCCACCGATGCCACCCAAAACTTCAAGATTTGAGAAAGAAAATTATCTCTAATGAGCAAGGAATATCCAAATTCCTAAATTTTATCTAATAAATTAAAGAGATTAGCAATTTAACTTTCACTAATGTAACAGATACTCTAATGGGCAATAATTCCAGAGACCCAAACCCAGAGTAGAAACTGTTCTAGTCCAGTTACTCTGAACTGAGTTTACAAGTGAAATAAAATACTTTGATGTAAGTAGGGTTAAAGAATAATAACTGAGCTAGTGACAAACTACACTGGGATTAGGACTCAAAAGAAGTGGGATACAGCCCAAGCCTTTAACCTGTTCCGTCATATGTGAAGTAGGAATAATACTGTCTTGACCACCTATCAGGGTAGTGTGAGGCTAAAAGGAGACAAAATAAGAAAAGTATAGCACATGTTAGAAACTATGAAGTTCTGCATAAATGCAAAGTACTATTTTAGAAAAAGGAAATCAGAACATTCATGAGCCTTTGCTTTCCTATCTGTGGAGTGTGTCCAGATGATCTTTAAGATTCCTAGCATTGTAGGATTCCCTATGAACTAAATGATATACCAAATCACAGCAATCATCAGAAGGGTTCTGTACTCATATTTCTAGATACTCAGAGTGGCCAAAAGAGGTTACGTCTGAGAGAGCATAATTCCTGATGTAGGTGTTTTTTGGTGAAGATAGAAAAGGGTCAGAGGGGCGGTGCCTGTGGCTCAGTGGGTAGGGCGCCGGACGCATATGCCGAGGGTGGTGGGCAAACTGCAACAAAAAAATAGCCCCAGCCAAACTGCAACAAAAAAATAGCCAGGCGTTGTGACGGGCGCCTGTAGTCCCAGCTGCTTGGGAGGCTGAGGCAAGAATCGCCGCCTAAGCCCAGGAGATGGAGGTTGCTGTGAGCTGTGTGACGCCATGGCACTCTACCAAGGGCGATAAAGTGAGACTCTGCCTCTACAAAAAAAAAAAAAAAAAGAAAGAAAGAAAGAAAAGGGTCTGAGGGCCGGGCAAGGTGGCTCATGCCTGTAATCCTAACATTCTGGGAGGCGGGGGAGAATGGATTGCCTGAGCTCACAAGTTCAAGACTAGCCTGAGCAAAAGTGAGACCCCCATCTCTACTAAAAATAGAAAATCTGAGGCAAGAGGATGACTTAAACCCAAGAGTTGGAAGTTGCTGTGAGCTATGATGCCACAGCACACTATCCAGGGGCACAGCTTGAGACTCGGTCTCAAAAAAAAAAAAAAAAATTCAGGCTCGGCACTCATTGCTCACTGAGTAGGGTGCCAACCACATGCACCAAGGCTGGCAGATTCAAGCCTGGCCTGGGCCTGCTAAACAACAATGACAACTGCAACCAAAAAATAGCCAGGCGTTGCGGTCAGCGCCTATAGTCCCAGCTACTTGGGAGGCTGAGGCAAGAGAATCACTTAAGCCTAAGAATTGGAGGTTGCTGTGAGCTGTGATGCCATTTCACTTTACTGAGGGTGACACAGTGAGACTCTATCTCAAAAAAAGAAAAAAAAAAAAAAAGATTTAAGCAAATGGTCCACGAAATCACTTTGTTATTCCAAATATAATTCTTGTCATGAGATTTTAATGGTGTCTAGATAAATAAGGTGCTATTGTATGGATGTCTACATAGTTAAGAACCAGTAAGTTTGGGCTCAAAGCCTGTAGCTCAGTGGCTAGGGCATCAGCCACATACAGTAGAGCTGGTAGGTTCGAATCCAGCCCGGGCCTACCAAACAATGACAACTACAACCAAAAAAAAAAGTGGCCAGGTGTTGTGGTGGGCGCCTGTAGTCCCAGCTACTTGGGAGGCTGAGGCAAGAGAATTGCTTCAGCCCAAGATTTGGCAGTTACTGTGAGCTGTGACACCACAGCACTCTACCCAGGGTGACAGCTTGAGACTCTGTCTCAAAAAAACAAAAACAAACAAAACTTTGTAAAAATAAAGCTCATGAGCAATCCAAATAGCTGTCACTAAGTTCAAGTACTTAAGCAGGGTATTCCAACCTAAACTCCACAGGGGACCCTGTGTTTCCTGACCCCAAAGCAGTTCGGACATGGGAAGCTGGAGGTAGAGCAGATTACCAAGAGACAGGACAATGGTCACTTTTTACCTACAATAATGGAGAAAAAAGAAAAGCTGTAAAAAGTAGTAGCACTTAGCTCAGTATTTTGTTTTGTTTTCTTTTTTTTTTTTTTTTTGATACAGTCTCACTTTGTCACCGTGCCCATGTGGCATCATCATAACTCACAGAAACATCAAACTCCTGGGCTCATGCAATTCTCTTGCCTCAGCCTCCTGAGAAGCTGGGACTATAAGCGCCTGCCCAGCTGGGTGTTTTTAGAGATGGGGTCTCGCTCTTGCTCAGGCTGGTATCAAACCTGTGAACTCAAGCAATCCACCCACCTCGGCCTCCCAGAGTGTTAGGATTATAGGCCTGAGCCACCATGCCTGGCCCCTGCTTGGTAATTTGGAAGGCATTATTTCATAATTCAGGAACTGTCATTCATTATCATAGCTTTTTTTTTTTCTTAAAGAGGGTTTCGCCAGCCTCATATACCAAGGTTGGTGGGTTCAAATCCATCCCCGAGGCCAGCTAAAACAATGACAACTGCAACAAAAAAGAAAAAAATAGCCAGGCATTGTGGTGGGTGCCTGTAGTCCCAGCTACTTGGGAGGCTGAGGCAAGAGAATCGCTTAAGCCCAAGAGTTTGAGGTTGCTGTGAGCTGTGATGCCACAGCACTCCACCCAGGGTGACAGCTTGAGATTGTGTCTCAAAAAAAAAAGGGGGGTGGTGGTGATGGTGGCACCTGTGGCTCAAAGGAGTAGGGCGCCAGCCCCATATTCTGGAGGTGGCAGGTTCAAACCCAGCCCCAGCCAAAAACTGCAAAAAAAAAAAAAAAAAAAATGTAAAGAGGGTCTCACACCATCACCCAGGATAGAGTGCAATGATATAATCATAGCTTACTGCTGCCTCAAATTCCTGGGTTCAAGTGATCATCTAGTCTCAGTCTTCCAAATAGCTGGAATTACAGGTACATGCCACCATAGCCAGCTAGTTTTTCTTAGTTTTTGTAGAAAGGGGGTCTCTGTATGTTGGCCAGGCTGGCTGGTCTGGAATTTCTAGCCTCAAGCAATTCTTCCTCCTCAGCCTCACAAGTAGTGGGGTTACAGATGCAAGCCTCTGTGCCTGGCTCAGTACAGCCATGGCTTAAATCAACAAGAATAACTACTATATGTAAAAGTGACTATCAAAAATTTTTTCCAATACAGTAGAACCTCTGTTATGTTGATTGCTATAACAAACCAGTCAACCTAAGGAACCAGGCCTACTATAATGATATGTATATGTCGTTCATGTCTAGTCTACAAACATTAGGTCAACTTAAGGAGGTAGTCAACTGTGGAGGTTCTACTATATAATGTTTCTATATTTTAAACTTTCTTTCTTTCTTTTTTTTTTTTTTTGGCTGGGGCCGGGTTTGAACCCGCTACCTCCGGTATATAGGACTGGAGCCCTACTCCTTGAGCCACAGACACCACCCTGTTTTTGTTTTTTTTTAGACAGTCTCACATTTCACTATGTAAGCCTCAGGAGAGTGCCGTGACATCACAGCTCACAGCAACCTCCAACTCTTAGGCTTAAGAGATTCTCTTGTCTCAGCCTCCCAAGTAGCTGGGACTATAGGCACCCACCACAATGCCCGGCTATTTTTTGGTTGCAGCCATCATTGTTGTTTGGCGGGCCCAGGCTGGGCTTGAACCTGCCAGCCTCAGTGTATGTGGCCGGCACCCTACTCAATGAGTTATGGGTGCCAAGCCATATATTTTAAACTTTCAAGAGTTTAGTTTCAATATTGGAATGATTCATCCATATGGAATATTTTATTATAGAAATTTTATGTGGGCTCATCACCCGTGGCTCAAGCGGCTAAGATGCCAGCCATATACACCTGAGCTGGTGGTTCGAACCCAGCCAGGGCCTGCCAAACAATAATGATGGCTGCAACAAAAAATAGCGGGCGCCTGTAGTCCCAGCTAGTTGGGAGGCAGAGGCAGGAGAATTGCTTGAGCATAAAGGCAATCTGGGAAGGCTGATAAAAGTTCTGGGACAAAGAAACAGGTGTGACAAGGGCTAAACCACAGGGCTGGCCAAATGCTTTTATTTCTCAAAAATGTTGAAAACAAGACTATATGTGAGGCCCAGTGTGGTGTTTCACACCTGTTATCCGAGCACTCTGGAAGGCTGAGGTGGGAGCATCCCTTGAGCTCAGGAGTTTGAGACCACCTTGAGCAAGAGAGAGACCTTGTCTTACTAAAAATAGGAAAAGTAACCAGGCATTGTGGGGGGTACCTGTAGTCCCAGCTACTCAGGAGGCTGAGGAAAGAGGATCACCTGACCAGGAGTTTGAGATTGCTGTGAGCTATGACGCCATGGCTCTCTAGGCTGAGGCAACAGAGTTAGATACTGATACATATACACACACAAATGAGAGAAATATATACATGAAGCTTTTTAAAACAATAATTTCTGCTTAAGCAGAGGTTATTAGAACATGCATTTTCTCACTTTGCCTAACATAGTTATATTCAATTTTGAACAAAAAGTGTTTTTTGGGGGGTATCCAAAGTAATTTTCACTGGTAACAAATGAAACTCTAGGTTTCCTTCATATTTAGCTAGCAACTATTTCTTTTTATATGCTGCACCCTGTTTCTAAAAAGGATTGTGAACTACCTGATGTAGGACCCTGTTCCTAGTAACAAAGGGACTTTTTTGTTTTGGCCTCTTTTTTTAATGTCAACTCTTTTTTATTTATTTTTATTTTTTATTTTATTTTATTTTTTTTTTGAGACAGAGCCTCAAGCTATCACCCTGGGTACAGTGCTGTGGCATTGCAGCTCACAGCAACCTCCAATTCCTGGGCTTAAGCAATTCTCTTGCCTCAGCCTCCCAAGTAGCTGAAACTACAGGTGCCCGCCACAACACCAGGCTATTTTTTGGTTGTAGTTATTGTTTGGCAGGTGCAGGCTGGATTCGAACCTGCCAGCTCTAGTGTATGTGGCTGGTGCCTTAGCCGCTTGAGCTACAGGCGCCACCTTTTCCTTTTTTTTTTTAAATAAATAGAGACAGTCTCACTTTGTCACCCTCGGTAGAGTGCCGTGGGTCACAGTTCACAGCAACCTCCAGCTCTTGGGCTTAGCCAATTCTGCCTCAGCCTCCCGAGTAGCTGGGACTATAGGAGTCCACCACAATGCCCTGCTATTTTTCTTTTCTTGTTGCAGTTTGGCTGGGGCCCTACTCACTGAGCCACAGGCGTTGCCCTTAACCTCAACTCTTGAATAAATATGGGCTAGCTTTCCTCCTCCTTCTAACCTTGTTATTTTTCCTGTCACTCTTATTTGTTCCTGGTGTTTCTCCTATGAAATACTTTCAGGGACAGGAAATCCCAGGCTTGGTCAATGTACCAATAAGGCTTACAGAAACAACTTCACTTCTCATTCTCACATGTGTCTCAAGATATCATCGAGGCTAATTCATGTGTCAAAAATAATAGACAAGTATAATCTCTGTCATTACTTAGGTTCTCCGCCACCCCACAAAGATACTATACATAAAACATCTACTGTTTCGGCACCTGTAGCTCAAGTGGCTAGAGCGCCAGTCACATACACCAGAACTGGCGGGTTCAAATCCAGCCCGGGCCCGCAAAACACAATGATGAGAACTACAACCCAAAAAAAAAAATAGCTGGGCATTGTGGCAAGCTCCTGTAGTCTCAGCTACTTGGGAGGCTGAGGCAAGAGAATTGCAGAAGCCTAAGAGTTGGAGGTTGCTGTGAGCTGTGATGTAACAGCACTCTACCCAGAGTAACAGCTTGAGACTCTGTCTCAAAACAAAACAAAACATCTGCTTATTCTCTCATTAATTGAACCTTCAAGCAATCCTCTCATGTCAGCCTCCCCAGTAGTTGGGACTACAGATGTATACCACCATGCCCAGCTAATTTTTTTTATTTTTGAGACAGAGTCTCATTCAGTTGTCCTGGGGTTGAGAGCCTCAGCCTCCTTAGGACCTGGGACTACAGGCACCCTCCATTCGATGCCCAGCTAGTTTTTCTTTTCTTTTCTTTTTTTTTTTTTTTGAGACAGAGTCTCACCATGTCGCCCTCGGTAGAGTGCCATGGTGTCACAGCTCACAGTAACCTCCAACTCTTGGGATAAAGTGGTTCTCTTGTCTCAGCCTCCCAAGTAGCTGGGACTGCAGGCACCCACCACAGTGCTCAGCTATTTTTTTGTTGTAAGTATTGTTGCTGTTTAGCAGGCCAGAGCTGGGTTCAAACCTGCGAAACTGGTATATGTGGCTGGCACCCTAACCACTGAGCAAAAGGCGCTAAGCCCCAGCTAGTTTTTCTATTTTTAGTAGAGATGGGGTCTTGCTCTTGCTCAGGCTGGTCTTGAATTCATGAACTCAAGCAATCCACTCATCTCAGCCTCCCAGAGTGCTAGGATTACAGGCATGAGCCATTGTGCCTTGGCCTTTTTTTTTAATTTTTAGTAGACATAGGGTCTCATTGTATTACCCAGGCTGGTCTAAACTCTTGACTTTAACTGATTGTCCCAGCTTGGCCTCCCAAAGTGCAAGCTACAATGCCTGGTGTGGATCTACTCTATTACAAGTTTTGAGCTCCTCTAAAGCTGTGGAGATGACACATACTCTACTCTTCTAGTAGAAGCACCTAAAAACGATGAAGAGGATCCCAACAGTAACTGCACACTTAGGACTCTGACCTAACAATAGGAGTATGGAGAATGAATGAGTTCCAAGAATAGCAACTGCTTGTTTCTTAAGAAGCTACAGAGACCAAAAACACTTTACAGGGTTTTCCAGACATAACACAGATTCAAACTTAATGGAATATTAGGTGTAGAGGGTCCACAGCAGCTACTTCTGAAACATGAAAAAAAGTAGTTGCAGGAATAGTGGGAGAGGGAATTATTTCAAGATTTCCCGTATTGTCTATACATTTAAAAGAAAGAAAACAACAACAACAACAAGCAAATTACTTCATAGACCCCTCTGGTTTTCTCAAAGATTGGTTCATTTTCTCACTTTGAGAGGAATTAAAGCTCCTTCATTAAAAATAAGCAAAATAAAAGAATAGGCCAGGAGAGGTGGCTCACACCTGTAATCCTAGCATTCTGGGAGGCTAACGCAGGTGTATTACTTGAGTTCACAAGTTCAAGACCAGCCTGAGCAAGAGTGAGACCCCCGTCTCTACTAAAAATAGAAAAACTGAGGCAAGAGAATCACTTAAACTCAAGTTGGAGGTTGCTGTGAGCTACCATGATGCCATGGAACTCTACCCAAAGCAACCACTTGAGACTCTGTCTCAAAAAATAATAATAATAAAATTAAAAAGAGTCAAAATTCACAGCAGCACCTGTAGCTCAGTGGGTAGGGCGCCAGCCAATACCCCAAGGCTGGAGGGTTCAAGCTCAGCCCAGGCCTGCTAAAAACAATGACAACTGCAACAAAAAATAGCCGGGCATTGTGGCTGGTGCCTGTAGTCTCAGCTGCTTGGGAGGCTGAGGCAAGAGAATCGCTTAAGCCCAAGAATTTGAGGTTGCTGTGAGCTGTGATGCCACAGTTCTTTACGGAGGACAACACAGTGAGACTCTGTCTCAAAAAATAAATAAATGAATGAATAAATAAATATTATCTCTTGCTGTGGAAAGAAATTTTATGTCTATTAAATTATTTAAGATTAAGAGAACATCATTCCAGTCAATCAGAATGTAATCATTCCCAACTTGCACATGCAGAACACTGGTAAATACTGTTCAGTTGTTAACTAAATTTGATTTTATTAAATAAACATCCTTTAGTCTATTGTTAAAAAATATTTCCCTGCTGAGAGGCTGAGGTGGTGGATTACTTAAATTCACGAGTTTGAGACCAGCATGAGCAAGAGTGAGACCTTGTCTCTAAAACAGCCGGGTGCTGTGGTGGGTGCCTGTACTGCCAGCTACTTGGGAGGCTGAGGCAAGAGAAAAATGCTTTGAGCCCAGGAGTTGCAGGTTGCTGTGAGTCCACAGCACTCTACCAAGGATTACAAAGTGAGACTCTCTCAGTAAAGAAACAAACAAACAAAAAAAAAAAAAACATAAAAACAAACACCTTTTACCCCATCCCTGTCTTCCATTAAGGTTCTAGATCTTTTAGGGCCTAGTTTTGTTAGTAAGTAGTTTGGGAAAGCTGCTTTAGTGAACAGATAGATTTTCTTCCTTTAACTTAACACCATCACTCTGGGGGATGTAAAGCAATCGTCATAAAGAAAGCTTCTTGTCTCACCAAGTATTTCCCACTAAAATATGGCCTTCCTGATAGAATTTATTTTCTAACATGAAAGCAAGATTTAAAAGATGACTCAAAAAAAAAAAAAGATCATTGATATGTTGTGTTCCTTCTGCAATAAGGCTAAAAACAAAGCTAAAGGAATGGCCACAAATGCTCTGTAGAAGGCTCCCTAGGTAACTAGCAGTCCAATGAACACAACATTCAAGAACTTTCCTTGTACAATTTTGTGTCTTCACAAGATCTAGTAGCTCTAGGCCTCAGATTAAGGAAATGAGGCTGACAGGAGTTACCAACTCAGGACCCTCAAATATCTAATAGTCCCATAGGCCTAGCCCTTTCACACCCACCTCATCATCACTGTCTGAAGTCTCAGAGTCTGATGAGGCTGCAGGCTGACTCACAGGTGGCTCCTTCTCTTCAGAGTCACTGCGCTTCCGCTTTGCCAGGGACAAGAGTTCCTAATAGGACAAAAATAATCATGTCAGTTTTGTTGAACAAGGAAAGAATATCCAGTTATAATGCCCACCCTCTCTAGATCTCTTTCAATCTTTGTGATTTCAACCGAAGGACATCATGATGACGACTTCTATCACGTGAACAGAACTACAACATTCCTAGGTGCTAAAGAAATGTATTCAAAACTCATCCCCTCCCTCTTAATGGTAAACATATATCTGAAATGGAAAAGTTTAACTGGGTTTGGCACCTGTAGCTCAGCGGCTAGGGCATCGGCCACGTACACCAGAGCTGGTAGGTTTGAACCCAGCCCGGGCCAGTTGAACAACAAATGACAATTACAACAAAAATAATAGCTGGGCAAAAATAATAGCTGGGCTACTCAGGAGGCTGAGGCAAGAGAATTGCTGAAGCCCAAGAGTTTGAGGTTACCATGAGCTGTGACGTCACAGCACCCGATGGAGACTGTGTCTCAAAAAAGAAAAAAAAAAAAAGTTTAACTAGAAAACTGAACTGAAGGCTACACCCAAATTGTCACTGATTTCTTGCTAAATGACAGAACTAGATACTCAGGGACTGATAAGAACCATGTTTACAAAGGAAATTTGCTCGCTGTTTTAACTGGTATATCTAATAGTCCTAGCATCCCTTTTATTAAATTGCATGGTAAAAATGGCATTTGTGGGGCTAAGATGAATAAGCTTACAAAACTGTAAATTCCTGGCACTGTGGTGGGTGCCTATAGCCCCAGCTACTTGGGAAGCTGGGGCAGAAGAATCGCTTGAACCCAGGAGTTGGAGGTTGCTGTGAGCTGTGATGCCACAGTACTCTACCCAGGGCGACAGCTTGAGGCTCTGTCTCAAAAAACCCCCCAAAAAAACAAACAAAAAAAAACCCTGTAAATTCCTGAGATCATTTTATATTTTGAATATTTAAATTAAAAAAAAATAATAATAAATGAGCCAGGCATGATGGCTAACACCTGTAATCTAGCACTTTGGAAGACTAAGGCAGGTAGACTGCTCCAGCTGAAGAGATCAAGAGCAGCCTGAGCAAGACCCCGTCTCTACAAAAAAACCCAAAAAACTAGCAGGGCATTGTGATGGGCACTTGTAGTCCCAGCTACTTGGGAGGCTGAGGCAAGAGGATCACTTCAGCCCAAGAGTTGAGGTTGCTGTGAGCCATGACACCACAGCACTCTACCAAGGGCAAGAAAGTGAGACTCTCTCTCAAAAAATAAAACTCAATGTTGAGCTGGGCATGGTGGCTCATGCCTGTAATCCTAGCACTCTGGGAGGCTGAGGCAGGCGGATCTCCTGAGCTCAGGAGTTTGAGACCAGCCTGAGCAAGAGTGAGAGACTGTCTCAGAAAAACTAGCCAGGTGTTGTGGAGAGCTCCTGTAATCCCAGCTACTTGGGAGGGTGAGGAAAGAAGATCACTTGAGCCCAAGAGTTTAAGGTTGCTGTGAGCTATGATGCTGTGGCACTCAACCCAGGGCGACAGAGTCAGACTGTCTCCAAAAGGAAAAATTTTCCAGAAGAAAAAAAAAAAAAATGTATATTTCTGGTGTTTAATCCAGGTTCTGAGAACAAGCACTAAGTGTGGCCACTACAACACAATCCTAACTTGACAATCCTATGCCTCCAATTTGTCATCTGTGCTTTGTCCAGTGATTTAAGTGACATTAGAGGAAAAATGAGGTGCCAGGAAGTAAGCCATGGCTACAACCAGGATTTGCTGTCACATGGTTCCCCTTCTTCCTTTACTTCTCCCTAACTCAGTCTGGTCACTCAAAAACAAAACAAAAGGTTACCTGCTCTGCTCTCTGCTAATACCAATACCAGTCCATAATTATATTATACTTACTAGGTGCAAGGTACTTTACTAAACATCTGACATTTAAACTTCATAACAACCAACAGTTCAGTTTTTTTATCATCCTCAATTAAAGATAAAAATACTAAGGAGCAGAAGAAAAGTTAAATAACTTAACCAAGCTGTGTAACTTACCTAGTAAATAACACAATTTAACAAAGCTATGCAACTACCCTAGTACATGAAAAAGCCAGGATTCAAACTTTGGCAGATAGACTCCTGGCTCCTAATTCAGTTATGGTTACTAGTCTAAAACATTTTTCCCTTCTGGCAAAAGAGATAAAATACAGCTGCTGAATACTAGTTGTATTATTCCTTGATGATCATAGTGCTATACAATTATAAGTCAAGTGCTAAGACAAATTTTAAAATAATAGATTGATACGAAGTATCTGTTTTCTTCTGCCAGTCTCTTTCTATTTTAGGAATATGCCCTCTTTCCCTGGCCAGAATGAGAAATGACCTTCTCGGATTAGACAGCTGACCCTTATTCATAAACAGTCATAGCTAACATACCAACTTCCTGAAAAAGTTGAAAATGGTAAGAACACTGTATTCTGTCGTACCAAAATGGCAACTCTATAGACAAAATGCAAATTATAGCAATATTTGTACATATAGTCTTTTAAAAATCTGAGGTATGGGCGGCGCCTGTGGCTCAGTGGGTAGGGCCCTGACCCCATATACGGAGGGTGGAGGGTTGAACTCAGACCCAGCCAAATTGCAACAAAAAATAGCTGGGCATTGTGGCAGGTGCCTGAGATCCCAGCTACTTGGGAGGCTGAGGCAAGAGAACTGCCTAAGCCCAGGAGTTGGAGATTGCTGTGAGCTGTGATGCTACAGCACTCTACCGAGGGCAACAGAGTAAGACTCTATCTCTACAAAAAATAAAAATAAAAAAATAAAAATCTGAGGTATAATTTATATACAGTGGCTGAGCATGGTGACTCATGCCTGGAATCCTAGCACTCTGGGAGGCTAAGGTGAGTGGACTGCCTGTGCTCACAGGTTCGAGACAAGCCTGAACCAGAGCAAGACCTTGTCTCTAAAAATAGCCAGGAGTTGTGGCGGGAGCCTGTATTCCCAGCTGCATGTGAGGCTGAAGCGAGAGAATTGTTTGAGCCCAAAAGTCTGAGGTTTGCTGTGGGCTGTGATGCCAACACACTCTATCGAGGGCAAAAAAGTGAAACTCTGTCTCAAAAAAAAAAAAAAAAAATTACATGCAGTATATTTAATCCTTTCTAATGTACAGTTCTATGAGTTAAGACACATACAGTTTAACTATGACCACAGTCAAGATAAAAGAGAGTTTTTTTTGTTTTGTTTTGTTTTTTGAGACAGAGTCTCACTATGCCACCCTTGGTAGAGTGGCATTACAGCTCACAGCAAACTCCAACTCTTGGGCTTAAGCGATTCTCTTGCCTCAGCCTAACAAGTAGCTGGGACTACAGGTGCCTGCCATGATGCCCGGCTATTTTTTTGTTGCTGTTGTTGCAGTTTATTGTTGTTTTAGCTGGCCCAGGCCGGGTTCGAGCCTGCCAGCCTCAGTGTATGTGGCCGGTGCCCTACCCACCTACAGGCACCATCTAAAAGACAGTTCTATCAAATTCCCTTATCTTCCTTAGTTCCTTCCTCCTATCCACTGGTAACCACAAACCTGCTTTCTGTTCCTATAGATTTGCCTATTATAGAATATCTCATACATGGAACTATATAGCATGCAACCTTTTGAGTCTGGCTTCTTTTACTTGGTATATATATCTGAGATTGACCCATGTTGCAACATGTATCAGTATTTCAGTTTTTTCCTGATCATTGCTAAGAACTATTCCATCCAAAAAAGAACCACAATTTGTTTAACTATGCATTCACTGAAAAAAAAATTACCATTTTGAGGTAATTATATGTTCATATACAAGTTTCTGTGTAAACATAAGTTTTTATTGTGCTTGGGTAAATACTTAGCAGTGGGATTGCTAGGTTATATAATTTATGGCCTTTACTATTGCCTTTTTTTCATATTACCTTAATGCAAATTTATAAACATTAAAAGATTTCTGATAAGTAATCTCTTCCCTGAACCCTTGAGGGTCACAAATACACTAGAGTTCTTGTTTAAAGAAACAACTCATAGGCTCAGCACCTGTGGCTTAAGCGGCTAAGGCGCCAGCCACATACACCTGAGCTGGCGGGTTCGAATCCAGCCCGGGCCTGCCAAACAACAATGACAGCAGCAACCAAAAAATAGCCAGACATTGTAGCAGGCACCTGTGGTCTCAGCTCCCTGGGAGGCGAAAGCAGGACAATCGCTTGAGCCCAGGATTTTGAGGTTGCTGTGAGCTGTGATTTCACAGCACTCTACCCAGGACAACAGCCTGAGGCTCTGTCTCAAGAAAAGAAAGAAACAACTCATATAGAGATTTAGATACACTATCAACCAAATACTTCCCTGAAACATTAACTATTACATACAGTAGATACCGATTAAAAGTTACTGTAACTAAGTGTTAAGATATTCATACCCCCATCCTGTTAAAAAGGTTTTACTTTGGGGTGGTGCCTGTGGTTCAGAGAGCAGGGCGCCGGCCCCATATACTGAGGGTGGTGGGTTGGAACCCAGCCTCAGCCAAACTGCAACAAAAAAATAGCCAGGAGTTGTGGCAGGCGCCTGTAGTCCCAGATACTCGGGAGGCTGAGGCAAGGGAAATTGCCTTGTTGCTGTGAGCTGTGTGACGCCATGGCACTCTACCATGGGCAATAAAGTGAAACTCTGTCTCTAAAAAAAAAAAAAAAAAGGCTTTACTCTATACTAAAAACGTAACAAATGGCTCTGCCTCATCAATGAACAATTGCATGTGATAAGCACAGTTCCTCTCTTACTACCTTAAATACTATATTAACAATAGTATGGAGACAGCAAAGACCCTCTTAATAGTGTGAAAGATGCACTTTCCATAGCTTGAGGACTGTATGGTAAATTATTAGGGAAAATCACAACAAGGTTACTCTTTTTAGTCCAATCCTTTAGTTTAGTCTATTGAGGGCTCACAACAGACAGCTGGATAGACCATTGTGCAACCAAAAAGTCCTCCCAATACTATACATGTAAAGAAACTGTCATATTTGTTAGGAGTGACTTATCCAACATGTAGCACTGAAAAAAGCTAATCTGAGCCAGGCACGGTGGCTCACACCTATATTCCTAGTACTTTGGGAGGCTGAGGCAGGTGGATTGCTTGAACTCAGAAGTTCGAGACCAGCCTTAGCGAGAAGCTCTACTAAAAAACAGAAAAACTAGCTGTGCATTGTGGTAGGCATCTATAGTCCCAGCTACTTGGGAAGCTGAGGCAAGAGGATCACTTGAGCCCAAGAGTTTGAGGTTGCTGTGAGCTATGACACCACAGGCACTCTACCCAGGGCCAAAGAGTGAAACTCTGTCTCTACATACATAAATAAATAAATAAATAAATATCTGTTTAAAGTAATGCCAATGCCCAACCTATTACTGGTATAGCTGTGCAGAGAGACTGCCTCTGGACTTTAGAGAAGTTTCATTAACATGGATTTAACATAAACTAGACTGGGCGGTGCCTATGGCTCAGTGAGTAGGGCGCCGGCCCCATATATAGAGGGTGGCAGGTTCAAACCCAGCCTGGGGCAGCTAAACAACTGCAACCAAAAAAAAAAAAAAAAAAATAGCCGGATGTTGGTGGGCGGCTATAGTCCCAGCTACTCGGGAGGCTGAGGCAAGAGAATCGCCTAAGCCCAATAGCTGGAGGTTGCTGTGAGCTGTGATGCAACAGCACTCTACAGAGGGGGACAGAGTAAGTCTCTGTCTCTACCGAAAAACAAATAAATAAATAAACTAGACCACCAAAACTGAGACATCAAAAATAAAGCAAGAAAAGGAGAATAAAAGCCCATATGAATAAACTTTAAGAGGTTTTGTAGCTAATCAGCATACTATGAACTTTATATCACTTATTCCACAAATACAACGAATATAAATAATGCCTACCAGCTAAAGAGACCAAATATGCTGGTCTGCCCTATTCTGTTGAGGTTTTAGCACTGAAAGTCCTACATCTAGGAAACTCTGGTTTCCTAACTGGGACAATTGGTCATCTGACTACCAGCACCCTTTATGTATGCACCTTGCCCTAGGTAGACACGAGTGAGTTAAAGATACATAGTCCTTGACCTCATGGAATTTGAAACTGAGTGTGGGAGACAGACAATAAGAAAAGAAACAATGAATTACATCTAATGATAAGTGCTAAGAAGGAAGTCAGTCAAGGGAACAGAGGGTCTGTTCACAGTAGGGGCAATCTGGGAGGTGTCTCTGAGGCAATGGCCCCTAGGCTGAGACTAGAAACTCTGGGAAAGAAAACCAGGGTACAGTTTTCTGGATAGAGGCCTTCAGATGGAAGAGCTAAGTCCCTGAAACTGATAACAGCTTGGTTAAAAAACTGAAAGACAAACAATGTGACTGAAGCTTACTAGGCAAGAGGGACAATGGAATGAGGTGGGTTAAAGGTAAAAAGAATATAGATCATTCTGAGTTTTATTAAAGCAGGGTCAGGAGCATGGATTTTATTTGAAGGCAGTGGATGTGAAGCCATCAAACGTTTTTTGTTTGTTTTTTTGATACAGAGCCTCAAGCTGTCGCCCTGGGTAGTGTGTCATGGCATCGCAGCTCACTGCAACCTCCAACTCCTGGGCTCAAGCGATGCTCTTGCCTCTGCCTCCCAAGTAGCTGGGACTACTGGCGCAGCAATGCCTGGCTATTTTTTGGTTCCAGCCCTCATTATTGTTTGGAGGGCCCGAGCTGGATTTGAACCCACCAGCCTCAGTGTATGTGGCTGGTGCTGCAACCACAATACACTACTTTCTAAATAACATAAATTTCTACTCCTTAAAGAAGGAATATCTGTTATAAGTAGAAGAGCTGGAGGAAGAACCCAACTGATAGAGCACTTATCTCTGTAACTAATATCATTATAACTAGGTTAGAAAACTTCCCACTATGGATGTGCCAAGTAGCATTCACTTATTTGACAAAGATTTATTAACTGCCTACTGTGTCAGGCAGGGATTATTTTCAACTATCTACTCGATGTCTCCACTTGGATATCTCATAGACACTTTAAACTCCACATATTCAAGACTCAGGATCTTCACTTCTAAACGTGATTCTCCTCTACAGTCCCCCATCTCGGCCCAGAGACTGGTATCCATCCCTTATACATTCTCTTCTTAGCCCAATAGCCAATCAGTCTTCAAGTGCTGTCAGTCCTACATCCTGAATATTACAGCTAATCAATTCCACTGTCTGTCATCTCTATAATTATCATACCAATCCAAGTCAGTCCTTTATTCAACAAAAACTGACAAAGTCACACAAGGACTATTCTAGGTACCAGGAGTACTACAGTAAACAAATATGTTCGCCGTCCTGAAGCTTTCATTCTAGTAGAACTTATATTCTCTACTTCCTCTGACCTGAACTTCTCTACCTGCCACCAAACTAATGGCGCCCTTCTACATTATCCTACATGTAGCAGCATGGATAAGCTGATAAAAAGGTGAGCCAAGGCAGGTGGAATGCCTGAGCTCAGGAGTTTGAGACCAGCCTGAGCAAAAGTGAGACCCTGTCTCTAAAAACAGCTGGGCGTTATGGTAGGTGCCTTTAGTTCCAGCTACTGGAGAGCCCAAGAGTGTGAGCTATGACACCGTGGCACTTAACTGAGGGCGACAAAGTGAGACTCTGTCTCAAAAAAAAAAAAAAGCAAATCTGAATATCTCTTAAAATCCCTCAATGGCTTTTTATTATCCCCAGAATAAAGCCCAGAGTCCTCAATGTCGCAAACTTGGCCCTGCCAGTGACTTTAAAACTTTTTCTTTTGGTTCGGTGCCTGTGGCTCAAGCAGCTAAAGCGCCAACCACACACACCCGAGCTAGCGAATTCAAACCCAGCCCGGACCCGCCAAACAACAATGACAGCTGCAACCAAAAAACAGCCAGGCGTTGTGGCAGGCGCCCGTAGTCCCAGCTACTTGGGAGGCGGAGGCAGGAGAATCGCTTGAGCCCAGGAGTTGGAGGTTGCTGTGAGCTATGAAGCCACAGCACTCTACCCAGGGCGACAGCTTAAGGCTCTATCTCAAACAAATAAAAATAAAAATAAAAAAACTTTTTCTTTTTAATCTTGTTATTTTATTTTTGAGACAAGGTCTTGCTCTCCTGCCCAGGCTAGAGTGCACCGGCATCATCATAGATCACTGCAACCTCAAACTCCTGTGCCCAAGCAATCCTCCAGCTTCAGCCTTCCTAATAGCTAGAACTCCAGGTGTATGCTATCCCATTTGGCTAATTTTTCTATTTTTTGTAGAGATGGGGTCTCCAGTATGTCGCTCAGACTTGTCTTGACCTCTGGGCCTCAAGGAATCCTTTTGCCTTTGCCTTCCAAAGTATTAGAATTGTTAAGTATTAGTCCCAACCTTCATTCTATTTATTTATTTATTTATTTGTATTTATTTATTTATTTATTGCAGTTTTTGGCCGAGGCCGGGTTTGAACCCGGTATATGGGTTCCAGTATATGGGGCCGGTATATGGGTTCCAGTATATGGGGCCGGTGCCCTACTCCTTTGAGCCACACATGCAGCTCTGTATTTATTTATTTTTGAGACAGAGTCTCATTAGGTCACACTCGATAGAGTACCATGGCGTCACAGCTCACAGCAACCCCCTTGGGCTTAAGCAATTCTCTTGCCTCAGCCTCACAAGTAGCTGGGACTACAGGCACCTACCACAACGCCCAGCTGTTTTTTTTTTTGTTGCAGTTGTCGTTGTTTAGCTGGCCCGGGCTGGGGTTGAACCTACCAGCTTCAGTGCATGGGGCCGGCGCCGTAACCACTGTGTTATAGGTGCCAAGCCGCCAACCTACATTTTAAATAAGCAACCCAGGGAGCTTCAGACACAGAGCCCCACCTCCCCAATTAGGAAAAATTAGGCTAGAAAGCTCACCTAGCTTATCTTTGATAAAGATTAAGTTCAAGGTAGTATTTTTGACATAATTGCTTAGAGTCCCATCTGGAAAAATAAATAACAAAGAGCCTCCTTAATAACTATGTTCTAGGCGGCGCCTGTGGCTCAAGGAGAAGGGCGCTGGCCCCATATACTGGAGGTGGTGGGTTCAGGCCCGGCCTCGGCCAAAAACTTCAATTAAAAAATAAATAAATAAAAGGGGTGGCTCCTGTGGCTTAGTGGGTAGGGCGCTAGCCCCATATTCCAAGGATAACAGGTTTAAACCCGGCTCCAGCCAAACTGCAACAAAAAAATAGCCGGGCGTTATAGCGGGTGCCTGTGGTCCCTGTTACTCGGGAGGCTGAGGCAAGAGAATCACCTAAGCCCAGGAGTTGGAGGTTGCTGTGAGCAGTGTGATGCCACGGCACTCTACCAAGGGGTACAAAGTGAGACTCTGCCTCAAAAAAAAAAATTAAATTAAATTAAAATAAAAAATAAATAACTATGCTCCATTCATTCCACACTGGGCACTCTATGATCTATTATGGTTTGTTCCTTCCACAGGAACTGTACGCTAGACAGCAAGTTGAATGTCATATCCCTAATGAAGACCCAGAACCAGAGGGAACAAAATTTGGCATCTGGGTTGGAAAAGGCCCAGAATGCGCTAGTGTCTAAGGATTCCGAAAGGCCCCCAAACCACACTGACTATGAACTTTCACTAAAGAACTTTGGTGAAAACATCCAGAGGGCAGAGATCTTTCTTTTTGATTCCTCTGAGAGCCTGGTACAATGCTGAACACAAAAACAGACAGAAAGCACTGATGCCGAGCAGCGACTGTGGCTCAGTGAGTAGGGTGCTGACCCCATATACAGAGGATGGTGAGTTCGAACCAGGCCCCAGCCAAACTGCAACAACAACAACAAAAAATAGCTGGGCCTGTAGTCCCAGCTACTTGGGAAGCTGAGGCAAGAGAATTGCCTAAGCCCAAGAAATGGAGGTTGCTGTGAGCTGTGATACCGTAGCACTCTACTGAGGGCAATAAAATGAGACTCTGTCTCTCTAAAAAAAAAAAATAATAAAAATAAATAACAACAGAGTGGAAAGATTTGATACAAATCCCAGTTCTATCACTTAACTAGCTGTGTGATTGATTAAACACCTTCAACCTCCATTTTCTTTATATGCAAAGAGAGGAAAGCCATTACATATTAACCATAATTTGCAAACTTGACATTGTAAATTAAAGTGTCTAGTATACATACCCTAAACACTATGTAAATGGTAGCTGATGTTATTATTAGAAATACCTACAATTGCAGACCAGAAAATAGTAAGAAGAAAAATACAGTAGTAATTTTTTTTTTTTTTTCAGACAGTCTCACTATGTCATCCTCAGTAGAGTCCCGTGATGTCACAGCTCATAGCAACCTCAAACTCCTATGCTTAAGCGAATCTCCTGCCTCAGCCTCTCAAGCAGCTGAGACTATAGGCACCCGCTACAACACCCGGTTATTTTTTTGTTGCAGTTGTCATTGTTAATTAGCAGGCCTGGGCTGGGTTCAAACCCACCAGTCTCCACCTGTATGTGGCCACTGCCCTAGCCACTGAACTATAGGCACCAAGCCATAATTTTTTAACTTTTTGTAGAGACAGGGTCTCACTGTGTTACCCAAGCTGGTCTCAAACTCCTGGCCTCAAACAATCCTCCCACCTCAGCCTCCCAAAATGCTGGGATTACAAATGTGAGCCACTGTGTCCAGTTGTGTTGTTTTTTTTAAGTATGGCCACAAACCTATATAATGAAAGAAACATCCTTTATTTAATATGAAGACTATTACATTGTACTTTGTAGCATAAACAGTTGACCCTCTTTGTACCCTGACTACGTCCTTAAGATGACCTAATTTTCACAGCCTGCACATGCATTACATGTACATATCGGTACAATAGATCTAGTTCCTTATGTTGAACATCTCTGTATGTCAATTAGTCTTTTAGTGGTTGACTTACAGAGGGTGTACAGCAGATTCTAAGCCTAACTTCCAGTCTAAAATTATCAAACTTTTATAGTCAAGAATGTATTTTTGATTTTTTTTTTTTAGAGACAGTGTCTCACTCTGATGGCCTGCATAGAGTACCATGGTGTCATAGCTCACAGCAATCCCAAACTCCTGAGTTCAAGAGATCCTCTTGCCTTAGCCTCCAAAGTAGCTGGGACTACAGGTACCCACCACAACACCCGCCTAAGTTTTCTATTTTTAGTAGCAATGGGATCTTACTCTTGCTCAGGCTGGTCTCAAACTCTTGAGCTCAAGCAATCCACCTGCCTCAGTCTCCCAGAGTGCTAGGATTACAGAAGTGAGCCACTGCACCCAGCCCTATTTTTATAAACTTCAGGAGCTTTTCAATAAGAACACTTTCAACTTACCCTTTCAATTCTCATCCCTAAACAAGGTTTCTATTCCTTAGACAGTCCTCTGTGAGCCCCATTATTTCCCCACCTCTTGGTCACCATTTTCTTTCTTTCCTTTTTTTTCAAACAGCTTGTCTTCAACAACCCTCCAGATCCTCCTTCTTAAAAGTCCTCCCTTTTCATGCCCTAATAATTTAGTCCTTACACCTCTGCCCTAATAACAAAGAACCCCCAAGAAGCTATTCAGCAGGGATGGGGGGGCAGGGGCTTGGTGGCTCACACCTGTAATCCTAGCACTTTGGGAAGCCTAGGCGGGTGGATTGCCTGAGCTCACAGGTTCAAGACCAGCCTGAGCCACAATGAGAAAAAAATAGCGAGGCGTGTGGCCTATAGTCCCAGCTACTTGGGAGGCTGAGGCTAGAGAATCACTTGAGCCCAAAAGTTTGAGGTTGCTGTGAGCTGTGACGCCACCGCACTCTACCCAGGGCAACAAAGTGAGACTCTGTCTTAAAAAAAAAAAAAAAAAAAAGCCATTTATACAAAAATTGTGCAAATGTCTGCAAAGCCAGTAACACTTTATCCTTATACTACCCAATTAGATACACAGGCTAATGTTGATTTTACATTTAAGATCACAGATACATAGGTAAAATATAGCATAAGCCCAGGCTAGAACTCAAATTTCCAGATTCCAAGTTCACTACTCTACTCAACTTACAAAACTACCATCCTTTGCATATTCTTTCTTTATATCATTTGCACATTAATCATGGGGAAACCACGTTTGTATTTAATATCACTAGATCACTGTTTCAAGGGCAGCTTCCTTCCTACAACATTTTTTCCAGTACCAGTATATAAACAGTTCAAGACACTGAGGCCAAAATTACTTTCAATAGTTCCTGCACAATCTTCAAGTAAGAAAGATTTGTGGGATGTTGCATGAAAAAAGCCAAGAAGCCTGGGTCACAGTACCTCCATGGTGCCCTACACAGTTCTCCACTTCATCCAGTATTTGCCCTCTTTCCTCCTCCAATGCGTGTTTTCCCCTGTCTGACATCTCAACGGGGACCCTTCTCAAACACATACGACCCTAGTCGCCAAATAAACTCATGCCCACAGCTAAGCCTTCCTCCCCAAAACCGCGGAGACTACTTGGGACATTTACTAGTGTCCATCCTCTGTCCACACCTCTAGTCTGAAAAACTTCTAGAGCCCGCACCTTCTCTCTCACACCCCCACCCCCACTCCACGCTCACCCTTGCACCTCCTCCCAAAGCTCCTAGCCTCCTGGGTTGGCGGGCGACACTTCCTATCTCTCCGGGCCCGGATCGCCCAGACTGCAGCCTGCCACCCCGACTTGGCTATGGCAGATCGCGGCCCCCTTCGCTACCCCCAAGCCCGAGGCCCATCAGCCTGGTCCCTGCCCCGCCTCCCGCCCAAGGCGCCAAGTCCTGGGGCTCCATGTCCAGGGCTGGGTCGGACTCCGAGGGCCCCGGACGCTGCGGGGAGGACAGGATGGGGGTTGCAGCAGCGGTCAGGGTACTACGCGGGTGGGACGCTTGGGTCGGGAGGCTCCGGGCCCGAGCTGATGCCGGCTCCCGCGGCTCCGACTCAGCCCTCCCGCTCCGCCGTCCCGCGCCTCCGCGGCCTGCCCTCACCTGATCCAGGTTCTCGTCGCTGCCGCTGTCCTCCGTGTCCGAGTCGATCACAACGCGGCCTTTCCGCTTCTTCACCATGGTGGTCCCCCGGCTCCCACGCCGGACACCGCCCGGACTCCCCTCTTGCCCGCCTGCCAGTGGGACCGCCACTGCCGCCGCCACCGCCGCCGCTCGACCCACACAAAGGCGACCGCGCATGCGCGCTCCGCTCCGCCCCTGGCCCCGCCCACTCCCGGCGCACGCCGTTCGCCTGCGCCCGGCGCACTGCCCTGTCCCACCCCCGACGCAGCGTGGCAGGTGGGGCCGCGCGTCCACTGGGTTTCCCGCAGAGGCCGGGGGTGGCTTGTGGGGTTCTTTCTGCCCCTGGGATCTCTTATCTATGTTTCTGCTGCGAAGCCGAAGTTCAATGGGCTTCCAACCTGTCGAGGGTTGGAACTGCAAAGATCCAGGTCCTCTCTGATGGGGCTCACGTGTCTCCTTTCAACTATCTGACACTGATGGAGCGTGGAGGGCGACCGCAGGGGCTGCCCGCCTGGAGGAAAGTAGCTGCAATGAAAGACACCTATCGCTCGGACCAAGCCGAGCGCACCGGTTGAAGGATGAAACCTGCATACCGAGGCTGTGCAACTGACAGCTGAGCTCGGACCCAGACATATGAGTTATCTTTAAAAAGAGTGGAGGAAAGGGTGTTTGAAGTAGAGCACAGCGTGGGCAATGGCCCAGAAATAATAGAGAAAGTTGGGTTTAGGCAACTTAAAGTTCATTTTTGCCAAAGCGGAGCGTGTGGTGTGTGTGTGGGGAGGAGTAGGGCGACAGATGAGGCTGGAGGAACGTGGCAGCCACATCATTAAGAACCTAATAATACCTAATTTAGATAGTTTGATCTTCAGCATTGAAAGATTTTAAACTGAAGAACGACATGATTAGATCTGTTTTTAAAAGAATACTCTGTCTGCAATGTTGCGAATGCATTAAAAGGAAGTGAGACTAAGGTGACCAGGTGCGGTGGCTCACGCCTGTAACCCCAGAACTCTGGGAAACACAAGCGGTAAGATTGCTTTAGTTGGAAACCAACATGAGCAAGAAGCAGACCTCACCTTTACTGAAAATAGGAAAATTAGCTGCGTGCTGTGGCAGATGCCCTGTAGTCCCAGCTACTCGGAAGGCAAAGGCTGAGGCAGAAAGATCGCCTGAACCCAGAATTTTGAGGTTTTCAGGTTGTGACCTAGGCTGACACCACAACACTCTACCCAGGGCCACAGAGTGAGCCGCTGTCTCAAAAAACAAAAAACAAGGAGAGGAAGAAAGACTAAGAACAGGGAGACCACTTGAGGTGTTGGTGTCCTTTTGGCAGCAGATGACGCTGCCCTAAGGAAGCAGCAGTAGGAAAATGGAGAGAAACGGTGGATTCTAGATAACTTGGAAGGTAGAATTTCCAGGATTTGGAGATGGGGGAGGGGCAAGGGAAGGAGAGGTCCCAGATGCTGATGATGTTCAGATTCTGGTTTAGGAAAAATGGTAGCAAGTGGGGCCTCACTACTGTAATCCTAGCACATTGGAAGGCTGAGGTGTGGATTGCTTGAGCTCAGGGTTGGAGACCAGCCTGAGCAACAAGCAAAACTCCTCTACTGAAAGAAAACTAGCCGGGCATTGTGATGGGTGCCTGCCGTCCTAGCTACTTGGGAGCCTGAGGGAAGAGAATCTTGAGCCTAAGAGTTTGAGGTTGCTGTGAAATATGAAGCCATAGCACTTTATCCAGGGCAACAGAGTGAGAATCTGTTGCAAAAAAAAAAAAAAAAAAGAAAGAAAGAAAGAAAAAGAAAGAAAAGAAAAGAAAAGAAAAAAACCAGGAGAGAAGGTTTGGGAGACTAGTATGTGTAGGAAATAAATTAAGTTTTACATTTGTTGAGTTTGAGATCAGCTGAGAAAAAAGTCAGGCGGTGCCTTTGGCTCAAAGGAGTAGGGCGCTGGCCACGTATACCAGAGGTGGCAGGTTCAAACCCAGCCCCGGCCAAAAACTGCAAAAAAAAACAGTCAGCTCCAGGGGACAGGGCACGGTGGCTCACACCTTCATACCTGTAATTCTAGCACTCTGGCAGCTGAGGCAGGTGAATTGCCTAAGCTTACAGGTTTGAGACTAGCCTGAGCAAAAGTAAGACCCCCATCTCTAAAAATAGCCAGGCAGAGCAGCACCTGTAGCTCAAAGGAGTAAAGCGCTGGCCCCATATGCTGGAGGTGGGGAGTTCAAATCCAGCACCTAATCCTAGCACTCTGGCAGGCTGAGGCAGGTGAATTGCCTGAGCTCACAGGTTCAAGACCAGCCTCAGCAAGAGTGAGATCCCCATCTCTAAAAGTAGCCGGGCACGGCAGCACCCGTGGCTCAAAGGAGTAGAGCGCCAGCCCCATATGCTGGAGGTGGGGAGTTCAAATCCAACACAGTCAAAAACTGCAAAAAAATAAATAAATAAATAAATAATAAAATAAAAATAGCCAGGCAGGCGCCTATAGCACAGTGGTTATGGCGCCAGCCATATACACCAAGGGTGGCAGATTCGAACCCAGCCCAGGCCAGCTAAATAACAGCTAAACAACTGCAACAACAAAAAAAAAATAGCTGGACGTTGTGGCAGGCGCCTATCGTCCCAGCTACTTGGGAAGCTGAGAGAAGAGAATTGCTTAAGCCCAAAAGTTTGAGGTTGCTGTGAGCTGTGTCACTATAGCACTCTACTGAGGGTGACACAGTGGGACTGTGTCTCAAAAAAAAAAAAAATAATAATAATAGCTGGACATTGTGGCAGCTGCCTTAGTCCCAGTTACTGAGAGGCTGAGACAAGAGAATCGCTTGAGCCCAAGAGTTTGAGGTTGCTGTGAGCTGTGACACCAGAGCACTCTGCTATGAGAGACACTATCTCAGAAAAAAAAAAAATCAGCTCCAGATCTGATTTATTTTGGGGATTTGGAATATAAGGAATAATAATTTGAAACTGTTCTCAAAACTCTTTTGTAATCTGTTACTTTGAAATTAAATCCCTGTCTTTCCTGATAGTAGGCATATGCAGGCTTATGAGTTCTTGCTTTCTGGCTTCCTTTTCCTCATTTACTGCATAAATTTTATTTTCTTCACCAAGTTGCAATACATGTCACAATGTGCATGCCTAAAAACAGTAATGAAAGAAAATATGTCTCTAGAAGTCTCTAGAACTAAACATACACGTTAATGTCCAGTTTGCTTTCCATTAGCTTGAAAAGGTATTTAGAATTAAAGTGAAGAAAATAACCTTTAAAAGGTGGCTGTAGTTCACTGAGTAGGGTGCCAGCCCCATATACCCAGGGTAGTAGGTTCAAACCTGACCCCAGCCAAACTGCAACAAAAAAATAGCCGGGCATTGTGGTGGACACCTGTAGTCCCAGCTACTTGAGAGGCTGAGGCAAGAGAATCACCTAAACCCAGGAGCTGGAGGTTGCTGTGAGCTGTAACACCACGGCACTCTACCAAGGGTGTTGTAGTGAGACTGTCTCAAAACAAACAAACAAAAAAACAACCTAACCCTGTCTCCCCCCCCTTTTTTTTTGAGACAGAGTCTCACTTTGTCATCTTGGGTAGAGTGCCATGTCATAGCTCACAGCAACTTCAAACTCTTGGGCTCACGTAATCCTCTTGCCTCAGCCTCCCAAGTCGCTGGGACTACAAGTACCCACCACAACACCCAGCTATTATTAGAGAGGAGGTCTTGCTCTTAGTCAAGCTTATCTTGAACTCCTGAACTCAAGCAGTCCACCCTCCTTGGTCTCTCAGAGTGCTAGAATTACAGGCATGAGCCACCTTGCACTGCCTACCTCTTTACTTTAGAAGAGTTGTCCTAAAATATAACCTCTAGATTTCTCTAATCCAACATATCCTTGTAACTGAGCCCCTGTCCAAGGTAACCCAAAATGCTCAGGCCAGCTCCCTAATTACTAACCACCCTGAAGCCTGTGCCCTTCTCTGAGGACCCATTAAATGTATTAATATAGAGTGAAAGCTATAGTATAGTCAGTGATCCTTGACTGGAATGGATAAAGTTATGCTCTTTGAATGAAATCTATTGATTTTGATTTTTCTAATGAGTCATGGAGTAAAGTTAGTCTATGGTATTAATACTAATCAGTGTTAGCGATCTTTTGTTAACTTTTAAGGCTGGGCGCAGTGGCTCATGCCTGTAATCCTAGCACTCTGGGAGGCTGAGGCCAGTGAATTTCCTGAGCTCACAGGTTTGAGACCAGCCTGAGCCAGAGTGAGACCCCCGTCTCTAAAAATAACCGGGCGTTGTGGCATGTGCCTGTAGTCCCAGCTACCCAGGAGGCCGAGGCAAAAGAATCACTTGAGCCCAAGAGTTTGAGGTTTCTGTGAGTTATGACGCCATGGCACTATATCAAGGGCCACAAAGTGAGACTGTCTCAAAAAAAAAAAGACTAATGAGTGTCTGAATTGAGTGAAGAAACATCCTGCATTCTAAACTCCCTGTTGAATCAGCTTCCCAGAGAACCCAACCTGTGAAAGTTTACAATTATTAATTGTAAAATTAGGATAATGATAATATCTGTTTGTCTGGGTTCCTATAGGTTTGTGACTTTTTTCTTTTTTTTTTTTTTTAGGACACATTAAAATTTGCTTTAATACTTCTTTGGGGAAAAAAAAAAATCACACTTTTTGTGAATGAACAAGAAACATTTTTATGATATTTTTATCTACCATGCCATGAATTCATAGGGAAGAGCTCAGTAGCTCAGGGAGGCACCTTGCTACTGAATGTGACAAAGTGTTGATTGACTTTTGAATTCATGGTAAATAGGTTCCAGCACCTTGCATCACTGTTACATGGGGTCTATTGGTTATCCTGTGTGCTATGCTGTACACCTATTATGCGGTGAGCTCATGGGGAATAAATACCGTATATACTCGAGTACAAGCTGAGTTTTTTCGGCACAAAATTTGTGCCGAAAAACCCGAACTCGGCTTATACTTGGGTCATACAGGTTATTTGATTCGGTGCACGCGTACCTAATCAAATGCACGTAGTCTCCAGTCGTCTTCTGCCGTCTGCTTGAGGGGGTGGTGCTTCAGCTCATTCCACAAGTCTGCACTTTATTTAAAGTTTTAAAGTTGTTGTTGCTAGTTTACAGTTTTTCTTTAGCAATAAATATTGAAAAGCATTTAACCTACTGATTCCTCAATTATTGTAATTGTTTTGGGTATATATTTTTATTTTTGAAATTTAACCAGTGGCTGCTGCATTTTCCACCTCGGCTTATACTCGAGTCACTAAGTTTTCCCAGTTTTTAGGTTAAAATTAAGGGGGTCAGCTTATACTCGGGTCAGCTTATACTCGAGTATGTGCAGTAATAATAATAATAAAATAATACTATGTACCCCCAATTTAATAATCTAAATAAAACAGATTAATTCTATCAAAGACATAATTTGTTAAACCTTACACAAGAAGAAAGAATCTAAATAGTCCAATATCCATTAAAGATATTGAATCAATAATTAATAATCTTCTAAAACATAAAACACCAAACCCAGAGGAGTTCAATTGTAAATTCTACCACACATTTTAGGAAGAAATTATATCAACTCCATATGAGCTCTTCCAGAAAACAGACCAAAGTAATACTTCCTAAATCATTTTATGAGGCCAGCATTACCCTAATACCAAAATCACACAAAAACATTACAAGGGGAAAAAAAAAAAAAAAAAAAAAAACAACCCACAGATTGACATCAGAAAATGGCTGAAAAGAGTATTTGGCACTCAATACCCTCACAAAGTGACCCAGGCAATGAATAAACTAAAATTCAACTAGAATGTCTGAATGGGAAAGCTGGGGTACAGCAAGAGAGTGGTGAGGTCCCTGTGGAGCACAGAAACCCAGGATGGCAGTATAGAAGGAGGAATGAGGCACCCTGCCTCTGCCACCTTATCTCCTCTGCCTGGATTGGCTCAGAGCCAAAAAGGACTTTCCTTTGCATGATAAAGTTAAGCAGAACACCCTCATTAGTCAACATTACCACTACAGACAATTGTAGTTTTACTACAAGAGACTGTTATAGTCCTCACAAGCCTCAAGACCACTTCAAGTAACTGCCTGGAATTTATACAGCTGCATTGCTCTGGATTAGAAGCAAAAATTGTGTACTCCCCACTCCAGCCCACCCCATGACCCAAGCTGCTTCTACACAATACCATCTTGAAACCAGTGCCACTACTAAAGTGCAATACTCTGGGACGTAGTAGCCCCTGCACTGCTCCAGCCACAGGGTTCTGCCACCATATTACCAAGTACACTTGGGTGGCTATGCTACCACAACCTGAGATAAGAGCCTGGGCCCAGGAATAACTGTGGCTCTAGTCCTGCACAGTGAATTAGCAAAACCCAAACCAGCATAACAGCCATATGCTCATGCTCCCAGGCAGAGAAATACCCCTGTGGCACTAGCTGGGGAGGACTCACCCTTGAATCAGCTTAGCAGCCACATGCCCATGACCTCAGATGAAGGAACAGTCCAGCAAACCTTCCCCTGATAAGGACCACTGGTGTCTGTGGTTGAAGAAACATAAGGTAGACCTTTCCCCTGTGGATCCACCCTGAGCTGCATGAGCATCCATGTACTCATGCCGTGGCTGGAGAAAAAGCCTGACAATCTTGACTTCAGTGAGTCATTCCTCGAGCCAGCCAACCTACCCCATGTGGCTGTGCTTCCAACCTGAGAAATCCCAGAGAGCCAACACCCCAGAGAAGCTATGCCATGCTTCCATAAACTTCTGTAGTGTAAGCCATTGAGAAACTTACAAGCATCACTCATATGGATTACAGGAGAAGAAACTGCACAGAGACTACATTACTATGTCCACTCAGAACCAAAGCCAATTTACCCCACCCAACCAATACCCCAGGATCTATCCATAGAAATAAATCTTTCCCTATGAAAGCTACTTTATAACATTGGAAGAGGTGACTATTTCACCAGATGCCCAAATAGCACCATCGGGACACAAGAGACATAAAAAAACAAGGCAACCTGCAAAGAAACTCAAAAATTATCTAATAAAAAAAAAAAAAAAGAAAAGAAAAGAAAATTAAATACTAAAACACCAGGAAAGGAATTCAAAATAATGATCTTAAGGAAACACAGTAAGATACAAGAAAGTACAAATAGACAGTGCAATAAAATCAGGAAAACAATTCATTACATCAGGATGAAAAATTTAATAATGCTAGATATGATGGAGAAAAATCAAACATAAATTGTAGAGCTGAAATTTTCAATGAATAAAAATTTTTAAATACAAGTGAGAGCATCAACAACAGATCAGACAAAGAAGAAAGAATTGTTGAACTTGAAGATAGGTTCTGTGGAATAACCCAGGCAAACCAATAGGGAAAAAAAAAAAGAGAGAGAGAGAGAGAGAAAGCCTATAGTATACATGAGATATTACTAAGGGAACAAAAATTCGCATATGGAAGTTCCAAAAAGAGAAAAGATAAGAAAAGGAGTAGAAAATCTATTTAGTGAAGTAATGGCTAGACTTCCCAAAGTCTTGGAAGAGATATGTACATACAGGCCTGGAAAACTCAAAGATCTTCAAAAATATTTAACCCAAAAAGATTCTCTCTGAGTCACATGAGGGCCAAATCATCAAGAGTCAAAGACAAAGAATTTTAAACACAGCTATGAGAATGATGTCACAACACATGTAAGGGAATCTTCATTAGACTAATACCAGATTTCAGCAGAAAACTTACATGCCAGGAAAAAATTAGTGACATATTCAAAGTGCTAAAAGAAAAAAAAAAAAAAAACCTGTCAACTAAGAATACTTTGTTTAGTAAAATACCTTTCAGAAATAAGGGAGAAATAAAGTCTCAGAAATAAACAAACACTACGGAAATTCATCACCACTGGATCATCCTTACAAGAAATACTTAACAGAGTCCTACATCTACAAGCAAAAAGATGGCAACTACCATCATGAAAACAAATTATACTACAAAACCCACTTTTAGAGAAGATATACAAAGGAGAAAGGGAAAGGACCTTATCAAACCTTATCACTACAGAAAACCACTAACCATCAAGATAACCAATAAAATAGATAGAAAAAAAGAGATGCAAAACTAGAAAAAAAAATTAATTAAATGATAGGATTAAGTCCTCAGCAATAGAAACATTGAATGAAAATGTAATAAATTCCTAATTAAAAGATATAGATTGGCTGAATGGATTTTTAAAAAAGACTCAATTACATGCAACTATATGCTGTCTACAAGAAACTCATTTCACCTGTAAAGACACTCATACACTGAAAGTAAAGAAATGTAAAAAAGTATTCCACACAAACAGAACCCCAAAGCAAGCAGGAGTAGATATACTGAACTCAAATAAAACAGGCTTTAAATAAAAATTGTAAAAAGACAAAGAAGAATGTTATATAATGGTAAAGAAATCAATTCAGCAAAAGGATTTAACAATTGTAAATATGTATGTACCCAACATCAGATCATCCAGTTATATTAAGCAAATATTAGTAGACCTAAAAGGAAAGAAAGACTCTAACACAATAATAGTTGGAAACTTTAATACTCAGTCTCAGTATCAGGCAAATCACGTGGATAAAAAATCAACAAGAATAATCAGATTTAAACTGCACCATAGACCATATAGACTTGACAGACATTTACAGAATATACATTATTTTCATCCCCACATAGAACATTCACCAGGACTGATCATATGTTAGTCCACAGAACAAATCTCAAAAGTTTTTAAAAATCAAAGTTTTGTGAAGTATCTTTTTTGACCACAATGAAATAAAATTAGAAATCAATAAAAAAAAAAAAAAAGAAAGAAATGAACCTGTACATATAAATGGGAGTAAAGCAACATGCTTCTGAATGACCAATGGGTAAATAAAGAAGAAAATTTAAAAATTATTAAGACAAATGAAAATGGAAATACAATATACCAAAACTTATGAGATACATAAAATACAATATTAAGGAGAAATTGTATAGTAATAAATACCTACATCAAAAAAGTAGAAACATTTCAAATAGCGTAATAATGCACCTTAAGGAACTATAAAAACAAGAATAAGCCAAATGCAAAATCAGTAGAAGGAAAGAAATAATAAAGATCAGAGCAGCATAAATAAAATTGAAACTAAAAAAAAAATACAAAAGATCAACAAAATGTGTGGGACAGGCTAGAAAAATTATAAAGGAATAAAAAGTAGTAAAGCATTTGTGAGGGCTTCAAATGGCAAGAACCTGGCTCCTTATCTTGTATGCTGAATATAGCCACAAGAATAAAATTCTTAACCAGTTTTGAACAAGTTAAAAGATTAGGTTAGAAGCAGCCGTTTGGGCTGGATGGAATAGATTAGCAGTATAGATTAAAAGGCAACATCTCCTCTCTTCTACATGTTTCCTTTAAATGTTAATTCTAATCCTGACCCTTTGTCCATTCCCCTATATGTTATTCCCCTTAGGTCTTAGGCAAGACCACACATATCATGTGTGGGGACATGATTTCCTTCACTCTCAAATAATACTGATAAGTCAGCTAATGCTACATTGTAAATGATTGTTGAAAACACAGTAAAAAGCCTGGTGAAATTTCAGATGAGGCAGCATTCTCCTGGTGCGCCTTTGTGCTGGTCAGAGCACTTGCCTCTCTGAGCCTTATCAGTTATTGCCCTGGGAATAGCTGAGTGTGAAATCTTTATTTGTCACACTGACCTCCTTCATCTTATCCAGTTTCCAAGGAAGTCAATGGGGTCAAACAGCAACAAAAATGAAAAGTTGTTTTTTAAAAGATAAACTAAATTGATAAATCATTAGCTTGACTAAGAAAAAAAGAGAGAAAACCTAAGTAAATAAAATCAGAAACAAACAAGGAGACAGTACAACTGAAATGCAAAGGGTCATTAGAGAACATTGTAAAGAACTATATGCCAGCAAATTGGAAAACCTAGTGGAAATGGATAAATTCCTAGACATATATCTATATATTCTTTCTTCTATCAAGAATGAACCAAGTGAGGGGAGGAGACAAGATGGCGGACTGAAGCCAGCTTTCCACAGAGGCTCCCATCCAGAAGGAGAGTTAAGGGATGGAAATTTAGTAAGTAACCTGGAGGATTCAAGCTGTACCAAGAGAGAAGGTTGAAGAACACACATCAACACCGCTGAGGCGAGCTGAGACCACAAGGACACAAACAAAAGGTACAAAATCCATCACCAAGTGGAAGGGAGTCCCGCCTCCCTCACGAGTCTGGCTTAAGAGCCCCACAAACAAAAGGGCAGAAATTAAAAGCCCTCCCACTTTACTTCATGGGAGTGACCTTCTAAAAACTGGACCTACCTCCCCTACTAGGGTGCCATGGTGCTCTCCTGCCAGGCACAAAACTATATAAAACTTTAAATATCTTTCCTAGCAATCCAGCACTCCCCTCCACTCACACAGAGGTCTGGAGGTCTATCCCCCAGGAATTCAGATCCCTGGGTGATTTAACGAGGGGAGGGGTGTGGACAGAGCCTGAGTTGTGACTGACCAGCGCTGACTCTAAGGCATGGGAATGAGGAACACGCGGGCTGAGGGGAAGTCACGCCACGGCAGCACTTCCCTGCGACACTTCCCTGCCTCGGGGTGCACCAGCCCTCTTTGAGCAGCAATACGGCCTGGGATAAAACTGAGTGAAACTCTAGCTTTTCTGTTTGAAGCACTGAGCTCCCAGCTCTCCCTCCCCACTCTCACTCAGGGGTCTGGGGGCCTGTCCCCCAGGAGTTTGGATCCTTGGGTGATTCCTCCAGGGGAGCAGGCAGTCCCCGAGCTGCGACTGGACAGTGCTGGCACTGAGGCACACGAGCGAGGAGGGGGAGCCGCCTCTTGGCGGCACTTCCCTACAGCGCGGTGCAGCAGCCTTCCTTGGGCAGCAATATGACCAGGCATAAAACCGAGTGAGCGTTTCCAGTGCTGAGCTCCCAGCACTCCCTCCCACTCCCACTGAGGATCTGGGGGCCTGCCCCCCAGAAGTCCAGATTGTTGGGTGACCTCTTGTGGGGTGCTCGGTGCCTGAACTATGCTGTCTCTGGGGCGTGGAAGCAAGGAGACGACAGTCGGCTACAAGGGAACCACTCCAGAGCGGCGGTTCCCAGAGACGCAGAGTGGTGGCTATCTTCTGGCAATGGTGCGGCCAGGCACAAAACCGTATGAGCTGCAGCTCTGGGCTCGGAGCACTCTCCTTTGCCCCCACTCTCAGATCTGGAGGCCTGTCCCCCAGGAGTCCGGATCTCTAGAGGGGTGTAGACAGAGCATAAACTGTAGCTGGTCAGTGAAGGGTCGATAGTCGGGGTTTTTTTTGTTTGTTTGTTTGCTTGTTTGTTTTTTTTAACAGCAAAACAGCTCACTTCTAGATATTCTGAAGCCACACCCCCTGTCTCCCTGGGCAACAAGAGGAGGCCACCCGTGAGTAAAGGATTTGCCTGATACTGCTCACAAACCCAGAAATCTTCCAGGTCAGGAAGAGAGGTATTCAAATACACACCTTCAGCAGCAAAGACATTTGAACTCAGAACAGCCTGTCTTCTGCAGGCGATTTTAGCAGAAACAGAGACAGAATCCCACAAAGTTTTCCTGTCCTGTTCTGTTAGCAACATCAATCAGGGGCGGGGCTAAGTCTGAGTGAACACCCCCCCCTTCACCTTCATCAAGTACCCAAGGATGTCAGGCCTCACCTCCTCCTGCTAGATAGCGGCAGACTGCAGAGGCCTAGCAGATTTCCTTGTGATTCAGGCAGGTGCAAACTCCTGGAGTATCTGTTCACTACAGGCAACTGGGTCAGCCATCTGCAGAGATAACAGTGACTGGGTCTGATGGAGTGGCAAAGAGGGGAAGGAGACATCAACCTTCCCAAACTGATCTATTTGCTAGGTGGCTTCTCCTGACT